>JAPEBW010000564.1:0-47006 GCA_027405785.1 Ophiocordyceps robertsii
AGTATATTCTTAGATATCTAGTTGTAGCATCTAAAAAGGATATAAAGTATATGTATTTATTATAAGTAAGGGTTTTTATAGGGCCTTTAATATTAGTATGTATTTTATCTAAAAAGAGATATTTCCTTCTCGAAGAAGTCTTTTTCTTTTTATCTGTTTGTTTAGCTTTTATATAAGCTTTGCATTGCTTTATCTTTATTATATTAGCTTTGTTTATATTTATATTAAAATACCTTTTTCTTAGGTATCTATAAAGTGATTTATAATTTATATGTCTTAATCTTTTATGCTAAAGAAGTATATCTATAGTCTTCTTTTTATCTATAGACTTTTTATCTTTATTTATAAAGGTATCGTCTATAGGTTTATTATCTATAAGTATATTGTTTATAGATGTTATATCGTTTATAGACATATTGTCTATAGGTATATCGTTTATAGATGTTGTATTGTTTATAGATATATTGTCTATAGGTATATTGTTTATAGAGCTTTTTATATTATATATTTTATTGTTAATTTAAAAGCGAGTCTTTATAACTAGAGGGATATAATAAAGGCCGTTATTAACAAAGCCTTATATAAGTATATTTGCCTTTTTATCTAAGAGAGTGATATTATCTTTACTTGTTAAAGCAGAGGTATTAAAAAGAGATAATTGGGTTATAATATTAACACTAATTTCTAGTATATAAAGATAGTTTTTTAATATATAGCGTATATTGCTATTAGGAAATTTAAAATATAAATTCCCTGCGCCTTTAACTATAATAGAAGACGCTTTTCCCTAGGTAATAGTTATATATATATCTATATAAGAAGAGAGGAGTGATTTATTATATACTATATACTTAGAAGCCCCTATATTAAAGATAAAGTTATATATATTCCCTTTTTTTGTTTTTATAGTATTTTTATCCACCTTAGAAATAACCTAAGAAATAGAGGAAAGAAGAGGCTTTAAAGGTCCTATAATATTTCTTAAATTAGCTTTCTTTTTCTCTTTTAAAGAGGTATATAAAAGAGGTATATATAAAAGAGGTATAGTAGATATAAAGGGGGTAGAGGGCATAGAGGGTATAGAGGGCATAGAGGGTATCGAGGGTATCGAGGGTATAAAGGGTATCGTAGGTATTAAGGGTATCGAGGGTATTAAGGGTATTAAGGGTATAGAGGGTATTAAGGGTATTAAGGGTATCGAGGGTATTAAGGGTATTAAGGTTATAGAGGGCATAAAGGGTATTGAGGGTATAAAGGGTATCGAGGGTATAAAGGGTATAGAAGAGGATATAGAGGGAAGGGAAGGTTTATTTACCTAAGCTAAGGAGTCGGAAATATAAAGTACTTCTTTAAAGGGAGAGGACTCTTTAGAGGAGGAAACCCGTCTCTTTTTTCGGCCTTTAACTACTGATTTTCTAGTAACTAAAACTCTCTCTTAAGAAGACTCTCTTAAGGAGGGTATAGGCGTAAAACGCCTATTATTCCTATTCGAATAGTCTAGAGAAGGTCTAATCGGAAGGGTCCTTTAATAAGAAGAGGAGGAAAAAGAAGAAGCTTTAGGTTTAAAACCTACTGCCTTTGCCTTATCTTTATTTTCCTTAAGCTAAAAACATTCTTTTATAGTATAGCCCTTTTTCTTGCAATTTTTATAGAAGGCGGGTTTTTTACTATATAAAAAGAACAGTTAATTTAAAGAGGGACCTTCTAGAGCTTTAATCCTTTTAAACTCGTCGATTAAAGAGGAAGAAAGTGATTCTAGGGTATAGGCTTAGGCGTTATCTCGAAGAGCTTAAGAAATATTAGTTATAAAGCTAGAATAGGAACTATTTAAGCATTCTAAAATCTAGGTAATAATTACTACCTCGGGGATTTTGATTTCTCGCGTATTTAGCTTATCGAAAAGCTCTTTTATCTTATTTAGATATATCTCGATCGAAGTATAGGTTTCGAGGGTTATATTAAATAGTTCTTTTATAAGAAGAAAATTCGAGGTGAATTTTACTAAGTTATAAAGGGTTTTTAAAGCTTCTTAGGCTAACTTTATAATTATATAGTGTTTTATCTAAGAGAGAGGACTATCCTTAACTATAAGACGTATAAGGGCAAGGATTTCCGCTAATTTAGCATATAGATCTTAAGAGACGGCTCCGGCGGCTTTCTCCCGGATAAAAGCGGATTCTATTCGGAGTGACTAAGAGGAATAATTCGAAGAGCCTTTTAGCTTACTAAATTAGTAGTCGTTCTTAGTAGCTATATTTTTTATAGATTTTTTCGAGAGGTATTTTAGTATAAAGGTTAATTCGAAAGAGAGGAGGTAAGGAATATTAATCGAAAGAATATTAGTGAAAGAATATAATAGGAGGGGTTTGGAAAATATAGGGAAAATTATGTTAGAAAGTGCGTTTGTCGTTGTGAAGGGAAAGAATTTTATAAGGTTTTTTATGTTTAATATAGTCCTAAAGATATGGTTGTAAAGACATAAGGTATAGGAAGGAGGAGGAGAGGGGAAAAACAAAAAACCGAGTTCGATAAGATATCGGGAGAATTCCGGAGAAAAGACGCTTAGTAAGCGCGACTACGTAGAAGGTAGGAAAGAATTTTGCTGGATTTTGCCAATCACGTGAAAGTCGGAAAAGCGTCGGTAGGGGTCGGGGGTAAGTCCGGCTTAAAGGGAAGCCGGGCTTATAACCAATTAAGGAGCAAATAGGTGCAGAGGAGAGCAAGCTTATAGCCACGAGTTAGGGGATTATAGAGATATAAAGAGTATACGAAAAAGTGAAGAAGTAGGTAAGATATATATATATAAGGTTGATAATCTATTTAAGGTAAAGGGGGGACTAAGGCTTTCTTATATAGACAATTCCTAAGCTATAAGCGACTTAAGTGATTTAGAAAAGAGCCCCCTATCTAGCGTAGTTATGCATAGTGGGCTAATAGCTATTGTTAGGTTAATATTGTATTTATAAGCCTAGGGATTAATCCCGCAAGGAATACGAGGTGGCCTAGCGACTTAGCACGGATTATGTATATAGTCTCTATACACACCTCTTCCTAATCTGCTTATATCTTGCTTATATGTGGGTAAAATAATGCAAGGAAATATGTATAGTATGTAGAATTGTATAGCGGATTTAATATATATTTCAGCGTATTTATATTATGTGTTATTTATGCTATACTTAGCGTATAGGCTGCGGGAGAGTATATTTTACTCCCTTATAATACTAAGTACGCTTTTTACTTACGCTTTATTGTTTATAATAAGGCTTTTTTTAAGTAATATAACCTTAATTAAAAAGAGCTTTAAATATACTTAAAGCTAGTATATACTTAGTTTAATAGTATATAGCGAAATAATTATTTGTTTAAAGCAAAGGGAAAAAAAAATACTTTATATTAGCTATATTACTTCTTAATTTTAAATATTGCTTAAACGGCTTATACTTCGGTTAAGTTTAAGCTAAAGTTAAGTAAAGTTTAAGTTAAGTTTTCTTTAACTTCGGCTATATATAAGCCTAACTTTAAGGCATTTACTATAATATAACTATAGCACTTTTTATAGTATAGCTTATAATAGCTTTATATTAATTTTTTAAATCAATTTCTTATTTATAGCTGCGCTTTAATTTAAAAAGGTTTTAATACGCTATATAATTATAAAATAGTAAGCTTAGTTATTATATGTATTAAAGCTTAATATATTAATATTTACTACTTAAAAAACGTTTTATACCTTTATTTAAAACAGCTTTATAACTACCTTTACTAAAAAAAGTTATAACTTACTATTTAGTATTTTTATTAATAAAGGTTTTTATTTTATACTTAACTAATTACCGTCTTATTAAAACCGGCTTATACTTTTAAGTTATACTTATGTTATTATACTTTAGTACTTAGTTTTAGCCTTTTCTTTTTATATACTACGCTATTATACTTATAGTACTTAGCCTTTTTTATTATTTCCTTAGCTTTTATACTTATAAAGCGCTTTTAGTATTTACCTTTTTATATACTTATACTACTTTACTATGCTATAAGGGCTCTATTTATCTCTTTTTTATTGCTAACTTATTAAAGTTACTTTTAAAACCTTATTTTACTTTAGTATTAGCTTCTAAATTAATTTACCTTATTATACCGCCGGCCGCTTTTAGCGCCTACTTATATAACTAAACTTACTTATTATCTTATAGTAGTTTAAATAGAATATCCTTTTTAACTTTAATTACTTAGCTAAAAATACTACTAAGGTAGTTTAGCTAGCCTTAATACTTATTATTGCTTTTAAGCCTGCTTTAATTATAAACCTTTTTACTACTTATAAAGTAGAAATTTAAGCTATTCTTGTTATTATTTAATATAGCGACTTAATTCTTATTATTATAGTCGCTGTAAAAAAAGCTATGGCCGCTTTATAGAATAAAGCTACTTTAGCCGCGCTTTTATTTTAGCAAAATATCGCTTAAGCCTTTAAAAAGCTTAAGGGAATTCTTAATCCTAAGCTTAGTAACTCCTTAAGGATATAACTTATTACCCCTTGCTATATAAACGCAGATTTAAGGTTAAATATCTTTACTGCTGCTTAAGTAAATATCCTATATTATTATAGCTATAACGCTATATAAACTAATATTACTATAATAGCTTATAAGCTAATACCTTTTATACTTAAAATTATTAAGTATAACTTTCTTATAAATAAAGTTACTATTTACGCTATAGTTATTTACTTTAGTATACTTATAATAATCTATAGAAAACTAAAAATTACTATAGCTCTTTTTTACTTATGTTTTTAAATATAAGCTATTATAAGCACTAATTTATTAATATAGGCTTATACTTATTTAACTATTAAATTAATATCTTATATTATAAGATTTATTTTCTTTAGTATACTTATTAATAATAATAGCCTTATTATTATAGTACTTATAGCTGCTGCTTTTTCTATCTTAACTCGCTATATAGCAATATAAGACCTTATCTCTAACGTTTACTACTATTTAAAAACTAATAGCTTTAGCTTTAAAATCTTTTATTAATCTAGCTTTTATAAAATAATTAAATATATATTAGTCTTTATATACTTAATAACCCTTTATATTAATAAGGATAAAGAATCTTAGCTTAACTAATTTAAAACCGCTACCGCTACTAACTAGCTAAAAGTCTTATAAATTTAGCCGCTAACTTCCGCGACTTATTTTAGTTTAGCTAGCGCTTTATTATACTAAAGCGTACGTTTTACGCTTAATCTTTATTAGCTTTTATTACTATGCTAGTTTATTAAGCTAGAAATTAATACTATAGTTTTTTTAAAGAAGATAGCCCTCGTCGTTAAAGTAGCTAAAATAGTTCGAAATACTTTTAAGTGTGTTTTTACTAACTTACTATATCCTTTAAGCTAAGATACTCTTACCTTATTACTTAGCTTTAAAAACATTAAGTTATTATAACTATTTTTTATTTATTTACTTACATATTTAAGTTTTTAGTAGTAATATTTACCTATTTCTTTAGATTTTTCTTATTTAAGTAAAAGAAGAAGTCTCCGCTGCTTTAGCGTTTTATTCTTTAAATAGTTTTTCTACTATACTTTATAAATATTATAGTTAATTATTATATTTCCCTTATTTTTATCGCTTTACTAATAATAGTTTAATTTATCGCTATTATAATAAGGCCTTAGCCTTTTTTTAATACCCCTTCCTCGCCTTTTTTTCTCTTTTTCTTATCGTTTTACTATAATAACCTTATAATTTCTTAGCTTAAGCCTTAATATTATCTCTTTTAAAAGCTTAGTAGCTAGCCGCCGGAATTCTTTTAAATTAAAGCGGGAAGCTATAAGCTTTTACTTTTATCTTTTAAGTATTACTATTTATACTTATATATATCTTTATTTATACTTACGCTTTATTTAAAAGATATATACTAACGCTAGCCCGCCCCGCCTATTTATACCGCTTATATATAGTAAGTATATATACCTTTTAAATGCCCGCGCCTATATACGCAGCATATATATAGCGCTCTTAGCTATAGCGTTATTCGCTTAAAAGACGTATTTTAAAGCTCTTGTAAGATACGCGTATAACGCGGCCCGTTAATTAATCCGGGCCCTTTACCGGTACTGCGGGCGAAGTTTTAAGCACGCCCTTAATACCCTTAACGCTGCCTAGCGACTACTATGCCTTATAGCATAAGGATAAGGAGATAAAGCGCGGACTAATTACTGCTAATTAAGGCTAGTATACGGACTAATTACCGCCGGTTAAGCTAGTATAACGGACTAATTACTATACGTAAACGTATATATATGTTTATAAATAGTAAAAAGCTTAAGTTTTCTTTAAAGTATAGCAAGCTACTTTATACTTAATCTTTTAAGCTAATTTTAAGGATCTTTAACTATATTATCTTACTATTTATTATTAATATATAAATAAACCGTAAATATTCTAATAAAGATATATAATAAACTAAGAATAAGCTTAGTTCGAAATACTATAAACTATAATCGGGGAAATCCCTTAAATATCCTGAAATATCTTTTAAAAATCGTAGTAAAATCTATTTTATATCTTCTAGGGTGCTTCTTTAATTAAAAGTAGGCTAAACTATAGTTAGGATATCTCGCAGAAATTCTTAAATTCATCTTATAAATGCCGGCGGAATCCGTTTAATAGTTTTTACGGTATTTTATATAGTTAAAAATATCATAAACTATAATTAAATAGGCTCTTAAGTATTTATAGTTCTATCTTAAAAACCTTAGTAAGGTCTAACCGGTAATATTTATTATATCTCTTTAAGCGAGCTTTTATAGTACGTGTTTTAAACGTTCTTACTATAAGGTTTTATAAGGCTCTTTAAAAGTAAAATAAAAAGTCTAAGTATAACTATTTAGATTTTATAATAAATTCTTAAAGTAAAAAAGAAAAGCTAATACCTTTATTAGTTTAAAGTAAAAATAAAGTAAAAGGGTCGCTAAGTAATAGCTTTTAAGTAGTACTTTTACGCTATATTAATAGTATACTATCCTTATCTTTTTCATAGTCTTTTCGGCATATTTAGCTTATAGCAGTTAAGTAGCTTAAGATAATAAGCGGGCGGTATTATTATAAATTCTTATTCCTTATTTAGTTATATATATTTATCTTATTAAAGCAACTAGCGTGTTTAGCTAAAATTAATAATAAGGTTTTCGACTTTTATTTTAGTATATATTTAGGCGTTTATCGAATAATAAGGAGTTTTTACGTTAAGAGATATTTATCTTTTTATAGCGGGATATATTATAAAGCATTAGCGTATTTAAGCTATATTTTATATTATTATCTTACTTATCCCTTATACCGTTTTTATTTCTTATTAAGTTTTTTATACTACTTATTAGCTTTATAGGCCGCTTATAAATAAGATATCATATCTTACTTACTACTACTATTATAACTATCCCTTACCCTTTATTATCAAACTCTTTAACTTATTATCCTTTTTATATAGCGCTATTACTTATACATTTCCGCCGATTAACGCGTATCTAGCTACTAAGAAGGTATTAAGGTAAGGCTAAGTCGTTTTACTAATAATAATAAGAATAATTAGCACTTAGGTATTCAATATCTATATTCCCGCTTTAAAGTAAGTAATAAGGTCCTTAATAGCCTTAATACTTAATTCCTTACTTTTAAGGTTTTAAACGTATTAAATAGTCTTAAAACACCTCTTAATAAAAAGGGCTTTAAAAGTAAGAATATAAAGTGTATAGTCGGTATAGCTAATAAAGTAGATATTAAACCTTAAGAACTTTATTAATTAAGGTAAAGTTAAGTCGCGCTTAAACTCCTTATAAGCCTATAAGTACAACTTAGCGTAGTTTATAGCTAGGCAGAAACTCTTAATTATTATATTCTTATTACTTAAATATAGTTATGCGAAGCTAAGCCTATTAAGGATTATATTAATTACTATTAAAACCTCTTATAAGATTAAGCGGCGGAATATATTGCGAGCTTAGTTATTGCTATTTACTCCGGTTAAGGAGGGGCGGCGGATAGACTATAATAAGGCGCTTATATACCTTTATATAGCCGGGCTAAGTATCGTAGCTAAGGGGAAAAGCGTGCGCAAAGTAGGACTAAAAGATTCTTTAAGGCTTATAGCGGCTATAAGCTAAAACGGGGATTTTATAACGTGGGCTAAACTATATATAAAGCGAGATAAGGTTTTTATTATAGTAGTTTTAAACGTTATTATAAACCTAGCTATAAACTAGTTAAGCTAAGCCTTAAATATATCGTTAAAGATAGCGCGTATATCGTTTTAATTATTTAGCTAAAGCGGGTTTTTATTAGCTATAATAGCTTCTATTAAACTTGAGACTATAATAAGGTTAGCTAGCTTAAAAGTATTAAGTATTAGCTAGTTATTCTATTAATAAGATTTCTAGCTATGCTTAAGAAAATAAATAGGTAGCGGGGGCTCTTAAGCTATAAGAGCTAAGTAAAAGGTATAGCGAAGTTACTATAAAGGCGGCTATTTAAACTACGCGGCGGTATAAAGCTAAGGGGTAAGTTATTTAAGTTTAGCGTTTAAAAAGGGTAATATAAAAAGTTCTTTATAGTGCTATAATTTAAGTAAGGCCTATTAAATTAAGCGTAGTAGTAAAAAGCGGTATAAGTTTATTTAAAGACTTAAACTTAAAGGTTTTAGCTTTTATTAAAGGACTTAACGTTATAACGTATAGCCTCCTTATTTTTATATAGCTTAAGCGCCTACTTATATTCTTTATAATAGAAGTAGAAGGGCTTATATAAAAGCAGTTGAAAAAAGTAGTTATTAAATAACTAGTCTTAGCTATAAGAAACGTAAAATAATGAAAAAACTTAAAACGGGAGTATAAGGATTATAAACTTAAGGTAAAAAAGGCTATATATATAAGAGGAAGCAAGGTATAGCAAGCTAAAGCTAGCGGCTAAGTAAAGTATAGTTATAAAAGAAGGAAAGGAAAAGAAAGAGGTTAAGTAATAAAGAGAATTTAAATAAGTATACTATAAAGCTAAAAAGGCCTTATAACTTAAAGTAAGCGGCGGCGTATTATTATTAAAATAACTAATTACCTTAAGCGCGGTATATTATAGTTTCTTATAACTTATAATAGCTTTTAAGTTTCGTGCTTAAGCTTAACTACTTAATTCTTTTAGTTAAAAGGTTTTTTATTAAATTATAAAGGCTACTTATTATACTTTTATTTAAACTACTTTAATAGCTAATTCCTCTTATACTTTTTTAAAGGCCTTTATACCTTTTAGTAAAAAGACTACTTTTTTTATTTACTTATAAGTTATAGTTACTTAGCTAACCTTTTTACACTATAAAGACTTTTTTTTAGCTTTTTACCGACTTTTTTTAATATATAACTTTATAAGATTTATTTAACTTTTAATTTATTTAAGTAAAGTATTCTTTTATCTTTAACTAGCCTTAAATATACCGCTAGCTTGTTTATTAAGCGTAGTTATACTACTAAAACGGCGAAATAGATATTAAGATATCTATTTATATTTAATAAGTATAGAAGCTATCTTACTTTAATAATAACTTTTAACGGCTTAGTGCGTTTCTTTTAAAGTTTTGCTAGTCTACCGTTTATAATATAATAACTTTTACTAAGCTTAAGCTAAACTTAATTGCTAACCTAAAATTTAATAAGTAGTATTTCTTATTATATCTATCTTTTATAGCGGCTTAAATATAAGGAATAGATAACTTAGCTTCTTTTTATAAAACCTTTTAGTTTTATAGATATAAGTAGTTACTAAAAAACTCAAACTTATCGTTAATTTTTTTTTATTATAAGCTTACTTAAAGCTATATAAATTGCTTATAAAAAAATTATTTAAACTAAACTAAAAGACTATTAGTATATTAGTTTAGCGTAGGTTTAAGAAATCAGCGGTAAAAAATCGTAGCGCGAATTTTATAGTTTAGTTCCGCCTAATTAATAAGCCGTTAGTTTAAAAGTACTAAGCGGTAAATATAAAAAGTTTAAATCTAAAAGCTTGCTATAAAGTACGCTAAAATGCTAAAGTAAACTTTATATCCCGGTTAAAGATTATTTCTTTTAAAATCCCTTAAATAGCGCGGAGTAGCTTAGTATATAATACTTATACTTAATCTTCCGCTATAAACTAATCGTTACTTAAGATAAGGAGATATATCTTTAACAATTTCTAAGTTATAGTAAGTACGGTATTAAAAAGGCTTTTTATAACATCCTTTTATAAGTATTAAACTATTTAAAGTCTAATAATAAAGTTTATTGCTATTATATATTATAAAACTAGCGGGCTTTAAAACGGGATAAGCTACTTTAGCCTTTTACTTTGTTTCGTTTATTTATAGTAGTAAGCGTTATAGCTATCTATAACCTTTTAATATATTTACTAAGCTATAAGATTAAAAACCTTTTAAAAAGATCTTATTATATATAAGTGTGGCCGATATAAAAGTATTTAATATAAGCATTTTTAAAGATTTCCTTAGTATAAGTCTTAAGGATATATAGTCTTTAGTATTTATTATTCTTTATAAAGTATAATAGCCCTTATAACTAAAAGGGTAAGAGCTTAAAGATACTATCTTTATTACTAAGCTACGTATTAATTTTTTACTTACTATATATCCTCTATAGATCCGTTAATTATTCTTTAGCGGAGCGGTAATTTAATTAATGCTTGTATATAAAGAAAAATATAGTTTATCCTCTTATCTTTTTAAATACGTTTTAATTCCTATTTTTAGTATAATAATACTAGCTTATTATCTTAATATAGTAAATATAAGAAAGCGTCCGGCACGATATTTTTAACGCTTAAGATATAGTATACTTTAAGTAGGAATTAGCTTAAGTATTAAAAAGCAAGGACTAGCTTATTATTAAATTTTATATTAGTAAGGAATAAGGACTTTAAGTATATAATTCCGCAGTTACTTATATAGTTAGTAAAGGTAACTACTTATAGCGTTCTTATAAATAGTATTTTAGTATATAGCTTATAAACCGCTTATATTAAACCGGCTACTAAAACCTTTATAAGCTAGTATTAAGGTTCTCCGCCTTAAAAAGCGCGGCTTAATTAAATAATAAGCTAAACCTTAGTCCGTGTTAGTAAAGTCTTTTTATCTTATTTTATACTTTATTTTAAGTAAAAAGCTATAGCTATTACTTTATATTGTTAAGATATATTAATTTAAATAAAGAGGTATTAAGCGGGATCGAAGTAGTAAATCGTTTAAAGCTTAGCAAGGTTTTTTTTAAAATTTATAAAGGCCTTTTTTTCTTTTAAAGTAAGCTAAAAAGCAGCTTTCGTAGTATATTATGCCCGTCCTTAGCTCTTTAAAAGAACTCCTTTTTCTTATATTACTTAAAGTAGCTCTATCTTTTATTTTTATAAGATATCGACTCCTTTAGCAAAATATAAAACGATATAGCCTAGCGACTTAATAAAGCTAATCTATTTCTTAAGCTATTAAAGGTTTTTTAAAACGTAATATTCTTTAAAGGTTATACGCGTTCGTTTATATTTATTAAGCTAATAGCATTTACTTTAAATCTAAGGAGTTATATAAATAAGTATATTAAAGAAAACTTTAATTTAAATAGGGTAATATTAAAATTAAAAAAGCGCGGAATACTGCCTTTTAGTATTAAAAGTATTCTTTAGCTATATTAAAGTAGATAATAATATTATTTTTATAAGCCGCCGCGTATTTTTAGTATTTATAAAAGACGTTATTAATAAATATTAAAACATATACCTAGGAGTTCTTAAAGCTTATAATCGTTATCAGTAATCCTTTTAGCCCGTAATAGCTTATAACCGTAAATCTTTCTTAGTAGGCTTAGTAAACTAAAAACTAATAAAAAAACGACTATATATTTACTATATTAATAAACGTTTTTCCTTTAAAGCGTTTAATTATATCGCTTAAAAGCAGTGTTTAGTAGCCGTTTAAAGTAATATAAGCGTTAATCTCTTATAAATCTATAACTATTTATTCTTTTTCCTTTTTATTTCCTATCTTCTATACTATAAATATTAATACTGTAAATAAAGTCGGCTTATAAACCTGCTTTACTCGTCTTTACTTAGTTAGCTAGCCGAATATTATATTTACTACTTTTTTATTCTTATCGCTTTATAAGTATAATCTTAATATAACTTATTAGTATTACTATCCTTTTATTAAAGAAATACGTATATATTCGGAATGATTTATATATACTACTTCCTTTTCTTCTAAAAGGTGGAGAAATAATTATAGGATATTTTCAACCTTTAATATATATTCTCAGTCCTTAGTATAAATCCGGATACCTTAATTAGTTATAAGTTTAAGTAAGTCCTTAGTTCGGCTAATACTAAGCTTATAGTTTCTTATAAGATTTCTTTATAGGAAGTCCTTAAAAGGGCTTATTTTATCCGGGTTTTTTTTAAAATAAAGACTTCCGCTAAATAAATAGTAGTATCGACCTCTTTATATAGCTAAAACTACTTATTAAAGTCTATAATTATCCTTACCTTTTAATCTTAGTAAAGTATTAAAAGTTCCTTAAAGTAGATTATCGCTATAAAGCTCTTATAATCCTATATTATCGTTCGGGCAAGCTTAAAGTCGTTAAGGAAGAATATTATATCCTCTTTTTAATAATAATACTCGAACTTATATAAGTAAAGCATAGCTAAAACTAGCTAAAATCGTTATAATAGTTAAGTAGATTACTTATTTATATATTACTAGTCTTAGCTAAACTATCTTTACTTTAGCTTTAATCCTTTTATAGGCCTTAATTTATAAAATTAATATAAAGTTTATAAGGTCCTTTTAATAAGGAATTAGAAAATCTTAGCTTAGTAATTTATTAACTGCTAAGCGCTTTACTATTTAAGCGTTAATCTTTATTTTTATAACCGCGAGGCTACTATTTAGCCTTTTTAGTATATACGCGGTAAATTCTACTTATTTAATAGTAGTCGTTCTTCTTACTTCTTAAATAAGAATTTATTAAAAGAAGTTTATAGTTATATCTTAAAAGGTCTTTACTAAGTTAGCTTAAATAAGGCTTCGGTTTACTTTTATATCTATATAGGCTTTAATACTTATTTTAAGCCTTACTTTATTATAGACTAATAAGCGTATATAAGTTAATTATAATAGCTTATTAAGGCTTAATAGCTAGACGTTAAGAAAAGCCTTAACTATTTAAACGCTTTATAGCCTTTAAATAATTACTAACTATACTAAGCTGCGTTTTTATATAGTAATATCTTAGCTGAATTTAAGGGGGTATTTATCTTTAATATATCGGTATAGTTTATTTTTTAAAGAGAATAATTCGTTATAAAATCTATATACTTTATTAGCCTCTTAAACTAAGTCTACTATTATATAAATTACGGTTTCTTTTAAGCTTTTATTAGCGTTTATTTAAGCTCTTTTTATATAGTTCTCTTAATCTTTTAGCTAATTCTTAATCTTTATTATAGTTCCTTCCTTAATTATAAAGTATACTTAATTTAGCTTTAGCGTTAATAAGTATATAGTTTTTAAGGTCCTTTTCCTCTTAAGCCGGAGGACCTTAGCTTATATCCTTAGCTATTTAATTAAGTTTCTCCCTTAACTTAGTAAGCACTATAAGGCTTATAGTATATCCGCCTAAACTAAGCGGTTTAAAGACGTAACTTATAGTTTTAATAAGCCTTTAATAAATAGTTAAAGCGTCTTAGATTATCCTTTAAGTACGTATAAAGTATAGCTAGTTAGGATTTACTTATTTATAAGTTAAACTTATTTCTTTCGTGCTAATAAGTGCTTTTAAAATTCTTTAGTAACTTTAACTTATAGCTAAAGAAGAATTGTCTTATATTTATTCATTTATTTATTAATATCCTTATTTCTTACTAAATAGTATAAGGATTCTTTTAGATAAATATCTAACTTTTATTTAATTACTATAATTTAGTAGTTTTGCTAATAAAGCATAGCCTTAGCTTTATATTATTAGCGCGATATTTAAGACTTAACGTTAAACCTTATTACTATATCTTTAATAGTAAAGTTCTCCTTTATAAGTGCTTATATTGCTATATTTAAGCGGATTCTAAACCGTTTTTATAGGGCGGAGATCTATTAGCTTAGTCTTATACTAGGCTTACTAATTTCTTCTTATTATAGTTTTAAGAGGTCTCCGGAATATTATTCCGCCGCGCTTTTTAAAAGGAAAAAGAGTAATTAAATAACTAGCTTATCTATATAAGCCTTACCTTTATTAGCGTTCCGGCGGATAAAGTTAATAAAACGGTCTACTTTTTAAAATATACTAGCCTTATCGTTTTCTTAAACTTTATTAAAAGATACTTTTAGCGGTCTTAATAAGTTAAATCTCCTTATATCCTTAGCTTATAGTTAAGGTTTTTCTTAAGGCTTAATAAGCGCGTTTTCCTTTTTTAGTGCTTAAAGGAAACTAAGGAATTATTCGTTTAATATTACTACTATTTTTATTAAGGGGCTAAAAGCTATACTTAATCTTAATATCTATATACTAAGTATAAATAAGTTTAGCCTGCTAAAAGTATTGCTTCCTATATTCTTTTCGCTTATTATTAACATCTTAGTCTTAATACTATTACTAAGTACTTAACTTTTTATCTTATATATATCTAAGAATTTAATATACTATAAGGCCTTAAGTATAAGAGGCTAATTTTTATTAAATAAAATTCTTAGAAATACCTTAATTCGCGCGGGTATAGCGGATAAAGCTTAATAGTATTATTAAACTAAGGAACTATTAAATATCTTTTTAAGTAAATTCCCGGTTAAGCTATATAAACTAAACTTTATTATTAATATTTAGTAAAAGTATCTACTAAGCTTATAATCTTAAAGAAAAAGTAGGTTTATCTCCGGCTTAATTTAAAAGGTATTTAAGGGGTAAGGAGCTAAAAGACCTTAAAGTTAGCTTTTTTTTATTTTTTTAACTAAAGAATAATCCTTCCGTTTAAGTAATACTAAATTTAATTTACTTAATTTTATAGGTTTTATTATTTTATAGTTTATCCTTAATTAGTATTTTTAAAGCAGATTACGTTTTAAAAGGTAGTAGTTTTAGCTTAGCTAAGCGGGAGTTATTTTATATCTTATTTAGCTTAATAGACTATTATAGTATAATACCTTAAAAAGGGTAAAGGAGATTATTAAACTAATATATATAGTAAGCCGCGGCCTTTTTTACTTTTATAGCTTACTTATCTTAAAGTTTAGTTAAAAGAGCGTAAATAAAATAATACTTATGATTAAAGTTAGACTTAAAGGCTAATAAGAGCTTCTTATTAAAGGAAATATTGTTTAGTATTAAACTTCTTATAAGATAAGTAATTAATTATATAATATAGTCGCTTTTAGCTTAGCGGATATTTAAAGTTTTTTTATTTTAATAAGTAAGAATTGCTATTCTTTACTACACTTTATAGTATAAATATAAGGTAATAAAGTGTAAACTAATTACTATTAATTAAAGCTAATACTATAAACTAATTACTATTAGTTTAGTGCTACGCTTTATAGTATAAAGATAAGGGGATAAGGCGCGGACTAATTACTACTAGTTAAGGCCGGTATTATAAACTAATTACTACTAGTCGGGGCCGGTATTACGGACTAATTACTACTAGTCGGGCCGGTAAAACGGACTAATTACCGCACGTAAACGTATATAGGGGATGAGAAATAGTAAAAGGAAATTATTTCTTTAAAGTATAGCTAGCTACTTTATACTTAGTTTTTAAACTAATTTTAAGGATCTTTAACTATACGATCCTTCTATTTATCTTTAGTATATAGATAAACTAAAAATATCTTTATAGAATTACTTAATAAACTAAATATAAGCTTAATTAAAAATATTATTATTGCGGAACCCTTAGTATTTCTTATATACTAAGTAGTAAGGCGTAATTTATTTAATTTAAATTTACTAGCCGGAAAGAGAGAAGAAGACTTAGTGCTTACTACTAAACCGAATAAGGTAAGGGTATCTTATTATGCGGATTTCTCGTATTAAAACTAGCTTAAGAAGAAGAAAGAAGAAAAGAAAAGAAGTTAAGGGAAGGAGGAGGAAGGACCTCCTTTTATACCTTTTTAAGGCTACTAAAAGGCTTTCTTTTTATATACTTTTATATGCTTTTATATGCTAATCTATAACTTATACCTCGTATAACTTATAAGGTTACTAAATTACTTCTTAAGCTAATAGAAATAGCTTACGCTCTCTTTATTACTAGTTATAAGTAATATACGCTTTATTACTTATAACTAGCTTATAAGACTAGATATCCTAATCTTAAAACCTTTTACAAGATTTTATCCTCTTTTAAAAGGAGGCCTCCTACTATAGCTTTATACGAGGTATTAGTTAATTATATAAGGTATTAGTTAATCTATTTAATACTAATCCTATTACTAGCTAAAGCTAGCTTAAGCCGAATATAAGCGTATTTAACCTATACTACTTATAGCTAATACTAGCCGTCTTTAACTATTAAGCTATATTATCTCCTTTTATAACTACTAGTATTTACTTTAATAATTATAACTCGTAACTAGCGGTACATACTTTACTAATTACTGCTCTATATTTAGCGGTATTTACTTTACTAGATATTAATACCTTTAGTATTTAAGATTACTAACTAAATATGGTTTCCGTTATATATTTACCTCTTTAAGGTCTTTTTAAACCTAAAAAAACAAACGTCCTTTTCTTATAAGTTCCTCTTAACCTTTAAGAAACTATTTATAACATTTAAAGAAATCCTACTTAAAAGACAGTAACCTTAGGAATTCTTAAAAGAAAATCCTAATCTTTTTATCTTTTTAGATCTTTTTTAAGGAAAAATCTTATTTAGATTTCCTTTTACTTTTACTATTTAAGATAGTAAAGAAATCCTAGCTTAAAGAAGCTAATACTTCCTCTTTAGGGTTTTATTAATTAAAATCCTTAACTTTTCTTAAAGTATTTCTTAAGTGCTTTATAGGTTCTTAAGTATTATCCGAACTAAAATAGTCCTTTTACTTTACTAAATAAAAGTGTTTTTAATTTTCCATTTTCTTAGCGAGTATAGTCTTTACTATATATTCGCTTTCTTTGATTCTTTTTAAGTCTCGCTCTCTTACTACCTTAGCTTCTTATAAAGTCGGCTTTAGTAAAGATATATAAAAAATAAGGTATATAAGTAAACTAGTTAAAAGTTTTAACTTATAATTAACCTTTCCTATTTTCTTTATAACTTTAAAAGGTCCTATCTTCTTATAATCTTAAGACTTATTAAGTTATTTAGTCTTAAGATTCCTTATTAGGATATATACTTTATCGCCTTTAGATAAAGAAGGTTTTAAAGACTATCTCTTATTGTAATAATTCGATATCTTCTTAGCAATATATTCTAATTCTAATTTTATAAATATATATAAGCTAATTAACTACTTAGAGTTTAATATAGCTTTTTCGGCTATAACCTCTTTATATAAAGAAGACTTATAAGCTTTAAGGGTAAAGCTATAATTCGCGAATGCCGGAGTATTCTTAATAGGCTTAAAATAAGAGGAATTATATGCTAACTGCCCTATAAGCATTTTAAAAAGCTAATTATCTTACTAATAATTTATATAGCTTTTGAAATATTGCTTAAGCGTTTAATTACATTCTTTTATTTTTCCGTTTATAATAAGGTAAAAAGCAGTGGATAATTTATGCTTTATACCTAAGGCTTACGTTAAACCTTACTAGAAATTCAAGATAAATTTCTAATCCTTATCTAAAATAATCGAACTTAGAAGTCCTTAATTAGCTATAATATATCTTATAAAAGTATAAGATAACCTATCTACGTTTATAGCTTTATACGTAAAAATAAAATAGCCGTACTTCGTAAGACGATTAACTACAACTAAAATAAAATCGTATTTTATACTAGTTATAAGATCTATAGATCTTAGTAGTTTTATAATAAAGTTTAAGGCTATAAAGTCTTAAGGTCTTAAAGGGACTTTTAAAGAAATTAAGTTACTATAAAGCTTATATCGTATAGCCTTGCTTTTATTATATACCTCGTATAACTTAATAACTCCTTAGATTTTCTTATAAAGGTTATAAGTATTATAATAGTTTTTAATCTTATTATACGTTTTCGTAATACCTTAATATCCGTATAAAAGGTGCGAATAAAAATCCGTTATAACTATTTTCTTAGTCTTTAAAATAAGGAATAGCTTATTCTTATAAAACACTATTTTTCCCTCTTACTTAAGATTCTTATATCCTTTCTTATCTAGGTTCTTATAAGAATTCTTAAGTAATTTTAAAGTAGTAAGATCTCCTTATATATTAAATGGTATATATAACGTCTTTAACTTTAAATTACTATTATTATTTAGAAATAATAGGGTCTTTTTATAAGGCTCTTTTTTATTATTAAGGTCCGGTCGTCGGCTAATTATATTGGCTTAGTTATTCTTAAAACCTTTCTTATAAATAATCTTATAATTAAATTCCGAAAGGGAATTAGCCTATCTTATTTACTTAGCATTTAACTACTACGTCGTAGTAAAATAATAAATATTCTCATAATCTATATAAACCTTAAGTTTATATTTATTCCCTAAAATATAATGTCGAAATTCTTTAAAAGCGTTTATAATAGCTAAGAAGTCTTTATCGTAAATTAAGTCATAAATCTCTACTCTTATTAGCTTTTTTAAATAAAACGCTATAGGTTTAAGAATATTATTTTTATCGCGCTAGCTTAAATACGCGCTTAATATAAAATTAAAAGCATCCGTTTCTAACTTTAACGGCTTCTTTATATTATAGGTATTTAATATAGGTTCTTTAATAAGTAATCCTTTAATCTTTCTTAAAGCTTCGTCTGCTATTAAGCTTTACTTTAAAGGGTCCGTTTGAGATTTCTTTAATATTAATAATATCGGTATAAATATCTTAAAAAAGTCCGATATAAATTTCCTATAATAATTTACATATCCTATAAAGCTTTAGATTTCCTTAATATTCGTAGGAATTAGTTAATCTTTAATTATAGAAATCTTTTAAGGGTCTATCCTTATATAAAAGAAGTAATTATATGCCTTAAGAATTCTACTTTTTAAATATAAAAGCTGTATTTCTCCGGTAAGATATATAAGCTAGCTTTTCTTAATGCTTTTAGCACTATACCGACTTCTTTATAGTATTGCTTTAGCGTATTAAATTATATAATAATATTATTTAGATAAGCCGTATAAAATCGGTTTAAATAAAGATTTAACATACTATTAATCCTCTTTTAAAAGGTTGCCGGTATATTAGTTAATCTTAAAGGTATAACTAAAATTCGTAAAGTCTATATCGCGTTCCGAAGGCTATTTTAAATTTATCTCCTTCCTTAATACGTATTTAGCTATAAGTAGATTTTAGGTTAACCTTAGTATACTACTGCTTATTAGCTAATCTATCTCTTATTTCGCTTATAAGAGGTAATAAAGTCCGGTCCTTTATCGTATTATTATTTATCTCTTTAAAATCGATATAAAGTCGGGTTTTTCCTTTATCTTTACTATTCTTCGGAGTAAATAATATAGGAGCTTTATATTTTAATTTAAACTCTTTAATATAACCTTTTTAAAGGTTTTTATCGATATATTCTTTTAATAACTTTAAATACTTCTTATCTAAGTTCTATATCTTATAGAATCTAAGCTTAGAGCTTTCTTTTAACGAAATTTCGTAATCTTAACTACCTTATAGTAGTAAGTTATCTTTAAGTAGCGGCGTAAATATATTAAAATATCTCTAGTATATTTTTAAGTATTTTTAGATAACGATCCTTAAGGTATTTTAAGTTAATAGTACCTTCTAAACGTCTTATATACTATATTTACTCTTTAGGGTGTTTTAAGCTAATAGTACCTTCTAAACACTACGAGCTATTCTTATATATCTTATTCTTAATCTTTCCCTTATTCCGTTTCTTTTTAATCTTATCTTTTTACTTAAAATATTGCTACTTAATATTCTTTAAGGTATTTAATAAATTTTCTTTTAATAAATTATAAGTAGCTTTATAATTATCTCTTAGGCTTTTAGTCTCTTTATTAAGGTTCGGCGCTATCTTTACTTATATTATACTAGTCGTAGTTATTATATCTTTAGTTATACTAGTTATTTTATTATTCTTTATTATAATATCTATTGCGAGATTTATATTTATATAGGAAGCTTTATTATCCTTATCGTTGCTATTTCTTATATAGTTATCGTAAAGTATTGCCGTATTTTAATTATTCGAGGGTTTCGTTTTAAAGTCGTCCTTTATTAAACTATAAAGAGAAATATTTAAGGTATCGTCTTTAAACCTTAAAAGGCCTTTATCCTAATTTATTATAAGATTATATTTCCGTAAAAAGAGTAGTCTTAATATAATATTATAGCTAATAGCTAAGACGTTAAAGGAATTCTTTAAGTTATAAATCCTATTTATATACTTAAGAGGATTAGTCTTTAGTATAATCTTACTATTATTATACTTAAAGGGTAATCTTTTTGCTAAAAGAAGTATATAATTCTTATCTTTTCTTTTATAATGTAATTCTAAATAGTTTACTATTATAAGGGAAATATAGCTACTTATCGCACCGTAATTTACTAATATGTTAAGGCGATGTCCTGTTAATTCTAATAAAAGAGTTATTTTTATACTTTAAGAATTATTATTTAATGTAAGTAAGTTCTTTTTACTAAGAAATAGCCTTATTATTCTTAAGCCTGTTAGTTTTTTACCTCGTTTATTAACTTCTTAGTAGATCTTAATTCTTTTTACGGAACTAGTTTATTAAAGCTATTAAGCTTCTTAATAGCTTTAAAAACTAAATCCTTAATATTAGCATAATCTTTTATTACAGTATTATTAATAAAAACTCTTTTAATCCGAATTATCTTATTATATTGTCTAAGGTTATTATGCTTATTTTGCTGCGTTTTACATTGTTTAAACGTATCTTTTATAGCTAAGTAAAGGAATTCTATATCTTCTTTAAGATTATTAGCTAGCTTATTATTCTTTTTCTTAAGATTGTCTTTATCTTTAATTAAACTAGTAATATATATAAAAAGAGATACGTAATCTTCCTTTAGCTTAATTATCTTACTTATTAAAGCTAGGTTACTATCTTAAAGGTTTTTTATAATCGTTTTATTATACTACTTAAAGAGTAAAAGTTATTCGATTTTAACTTAGTTATTAGTATTTTCTTATATAAGTTCCTCTTTATCGACTTCGATATCCTTTTTAAGGTTTTTTATAAAAACCTTAATATTAGTAATAAGTTCTTTAGTCGTTATAGCGGGTTTATTAAAAGTCTTCCTTAGTTTAAGAAACTATCCGCTTCCTTACTTATCTAAGAGATATATAAAGTAAGTATCGTTATAGTATTTAGTCTAAGATAACTACTTATACGCCTTATCGTTAATAGTAATAACTATATTAAGATATTTTTTAAAAAGAGCGTAAGGCCTATTACTATCTTTTTTCTTAAAAGAGGCCTTTTTATCTATTTTTTATAATTCGAGGTCTTTAAGATTATAGCTACTATTATCTTTTATATTTAAAGGTATAACATTTATATTAAAATAAGGAGCGTTTTTATTATCTTTGTAAATAGTTTATAAGGAAGTTTCGTGCTTATAATTATCCTCGCGAGGTCTTAAAAGCATTTCTTTACTAGTTATCCAAGCTTTTAGCTTTTATCTTTATCTTAGGTTCTTCTTTATAAAGACCCTTTATAAGCAAACTAGTTTTAAACAGACTAAGGGTTAGTATAATAAGCTTCACGTCGATTTCTTCGGTATCCTTAATAAAGGGTAGTAGTAAAGTATATCGCGGATTATAAGCTAAGAAGGCATTATTCTTATAAATAAGTATATTTCTTTCTTTAAAGAAATTCCCTTTTTTAATATAATCTCTTACGATATAGCCTTCCTTAGTATAGTTAAAGTATCGAATAGCTTTTTTAGCGGGCTTTAGCAGGCTCGCTTTAAAGGTATTTAAGTCTATTACGTTACTTAAGTCGCGCTATCGCTTTTTATTGATTTTCTTTATAAACCCGCCGGGAGTTAAACGGTGCTTCTTTTACTACTAGCGTTTATACTACTTATCGTTTAGCTAAACCGCTAGATTAATATAGTCTAATAGCGTCTTTAGCTTATCTAAGCGGTAAATTTCGTCTTTAACTTTTTCTTTAAGACCTTTATAGAAATTTGCTATAAAAGCATTATCTTCCTATTTTAGCTTAAAAGTTATAAATCGGAATTAAGCTATATAAGCTAATAAAGATATAACATACTTACGGCTTTTTAATTTATGCTTTGCTAATCGTTGCTTATTTATAATTTTAAACGTTTTTCGTAAAGCTTCTTTAAAGTTATCGAAATTCTTAAAAATATTCTTCGTCTTACAATTCCTATCTTTAGGACTATTATCTATATAGTTCTTAAGAATCGGTTGAAACTATATTATTACTAGGCCTTATAAGCAACTAAATATAGGTATAACCTTTATTACTTTTTAATTTATCGTAGTAAGATAAAACTAAAAATAAGCTTTAAGAGAAGTAATAAACTTTTATAGCTTAGCTAATTCTTTAGTATAAGGTTTAGTAGCCTTAATCTTTAAAATAGAACTACTATTTATAAAGCTTATAAGGGGATAAGAAAGCTTTAAAGACCTTAAACTAGCCTACGGCTAACTAGTTAGCTATAGTATTATAAAAGTAAATATTCTTCTTCTATTTATTATAATTAAATAAACGTAATTATAATTAATACCTTTCTCTTACTTAATAACTTATAAAACTTATTAAGTATATAAATACTAAGTATTCTTTATCGGAGCTATAAAGTTTATAAAGATTCTTATAAGCTAGTTTTATATTACGAAACCTTTAGTATTTCTTATATACTAAGTAGTAAGGCGTAATTTATTTAATTTAAATTTACTAGCCGGAAAAGGAGAAGAAAACTTAGTGCTAACTACTAAACCGAATAAAGTAAGGGTATCTTATTATGCGGATTTCTTATATTAAAACTAGCTAAGGAAAATATCTTTATTTATCTTTTTAAAATCGATATAAAGTCAAGTTTTCTCTTTATCTTTACTATTCTTTAAAGCAAACAGTATAGGAGCTTTATATTTTAATTTAGACTTTTTAATATAACTTTTTTATAAGTTTTTATCGATATATTCTTTTAATAACTTTAAATACTTCTTATCTAAGTTATATATCTTACGGAATCTAAGCTTAGAGCCTTTTTTTAACTTAATTTCATAATCCTAACTACTTTATAGTAGTAGTCTATCTTCGTATAGCGGCGTAAATATTTCGAAATATATCTTTAGCATATTTCTAGGAATTTTTAAATAACGATCCTTTAGGTATTTTAAGTTAATAATACCTTCCGAACGTCTTATATATTGCATTCGCTCTTTAAGGTGTTTTAAACTTAAAGTACTTTCTAAATACTACGAGCTATTCTTATATATCCTATTCTTAATCTTTTTCTTATTCCTTTTCTTCTTAATCTTATCTTTTTACTTAAGATACTACTACTTAGTATTCTTTAAGGTATTCTATAGATTTTCTTTTAATAAATTATAAGTAGCTTTATAATTATCTCTTAAGCTTTTAGTTTCTTTACTAAGGTTCGGCGTCTTTTTCGCTTATATTATACTAGTCGTAGTTACTTTATCTTTAGTTATACTAGTCGTCTTATTATCTTTTATTACGATATCTATTGCGATATTTATATCTATATAGGAAGCTTTATTATCCTTATTATTACTATTCCTTATATAGTTATCGTTTAGTATTGCTATATTTAAATTATGTAAGGGTTTTGTTTTAAGGTCGTGCTTTATTAGACTATAAAGAGGAATATTTAAGGTATCGTCTTTAAACCTTAAAAGGCCTTTATCTTAATCTATTATAAGATTATATTTTTATAAAAAGGGTAGTCTTAATATAATATTATAGCGAATAGCTAAGACGTTAAAGGAATCTTTAAAGTTATAAATCCCGAGTATATACTTAAGAGGATAGGTCTTTAGTATAATCTTACCGTTATTATACTTAAAGGGTAATCCTTTTACTAAAAGAAGCATATAAAGTTTATCTTTTCTTCTATAATATAATTTTAAACGATTTACCGTTAAAGGGGAAATATAGCTACTTATCGCACCGTAATCTACTAATATATTAAGGCGATATCCTCTTAATTCTAAGAAAAGGGCTATTTTTATACTTCGAGAATTATTATTTAACGTAAGTAAGTTCTTTTTACTAAGAAATAGCCTTATTATTCCTAAGCTTATTAGTTTTTTACCTCGTTTACTAACCTCTCGGTAGATCTTAATTCTTTCTATAGAACTAGTTTATTTAAGTTATTAAGCTTTTTAATAGCTTTAAAAACTAAATCCTTAATAATAGCATAATCTTTTATTATAGTATTATTAACAAAAACTTCTTTAGTACGAATTATCTTATTATGTTATTTAAGGTTATTATGCTTATTTTACTACGTTTCTAGCTAGTTCTTAAGCATATCTTTTAAGAATCTCTTTGCTTTTAAAAGTATATCTAAATTATAATTCTTATTATAAAGATTATAATTTATCTTAAAATATTTACTATATTGTTTAGATATATCTTTTATAGCTAGGTTAAGGAATTCCGTATCTTCCTTAAGCTTATTAGCTAGCTCGTCGTTCTTTTTCTTAAGATCGCCTTTATCTTTAATTTAATTAGTAATATACGTAAAAAGAGATACGTAATCTTCCTTTAGCTTAATTATCTTATTCGGTAAAGCTAGGTTACTATCCTTAAGGTTTTTAATAGTTATTTTGTTATACTACTTAAAGAGTAAATGTTATTCGATTTTAACCCGGTTATTAGTGTTTTCTTATATAAGTTCCTCTTTATCGACTTTAATATCCTCTTTAAGGTTCTTTATAAAAACCTTAGTATTAGTATTAAGTTCCTTAGTCGTTATAGCGGGTATATTAAAAGTCTTCCTTAGTTTAAGTAACTATCCGCTTCCTTACTTATCCGAGAGGTATATAAAGCAAGCATCTTTATAGCATTTAGTTAAAGATAGCTATTTATACGCCTTATTATTAATAGTAATAACTATATTAAGATATTTTATAAAAAAAACGTAAGGCCTATTACTATCTTCTTTCTTAAAAGAGGGCTCTTTATTTATTTCTTATAAATCGAGGGTTTCTAAATTATAGCTTTTCTCCGTATTTAAAGGTATAATATTTATATTAAAATAAGGAGCGTTTTCGTTATCTTCGTAAATAGTCTATAAAAAAGCTTCTTACTTATAATTATTCTTAGTCTTTAAAGCATTCCTTTATTAATCGTCTAGGCTTTCGGCTTTTAACTTTATCTTTTTATTAGGTTCTTCTTTATAAAGACCCTTTATAAGCGAACTAGTCTTTAACGGACTAAGGGTCGGTATAATAAGCTTAGCGTCGATTTCTTTAATATCCTTAATTAAAAGTAGTAGTATAGTATATCGCGGATTATAAGCTAAGAGGGCATTATTCTTACAAATAAGGATATTCCTTTCTTTAAAGGAATTCCTTTTCTTAATATAATCTCTCATAATATAGCCTTTCTTTATATAGTTTAAGCATCGAATATCCTTCTTAGCGGGCTTAAGCGGGCTCGCTTTAAGGGTATTTAGGTCTATTGCGTTACTTAAGTCGCGCTATCGCTTTCTATTAATTTTGTTTATAACCCCGCCGGGAGTCGAACGGTGCTTTTTTTATTACTAGCGTTTATACTACTTATCGTCTATCTAGACCGCTAGACTAATATAGTTTAATAGTGTCTCTAGCTTATTTAAGCGGTAGATTTCGTCTTTAACTTCTTCTTTAAGACCTTTATAAAAAGTCGCTATAAAGCTATCGTTTTCTTATTTTAGCTTAATTATTATCTATCGGGATCGAGCTATATAAGCCAATAAAGACATAACTTACTTAAGGCTTCTAAATTTTTGCTTTGCTAATTATTGCTTATTTATAATTTTAAACGTTTTTCGTAAAGCTTTTTAAAAGTTATCGAAATTCTTAAAATTATTCTTTATATCGGAATTCCTATCTTTAAGACTATTATCTATATAGTTATTAAGAATCGGTTCTAACTATATTATAGCTAGGCCTTATAAGTAACTAAATATAAATATAACTTTTACTACTTCTTAGTTTATTATAGTAGGATAAAACTAAAAATAAGCTTTAAGCAAGGTAATAAACTCTTATAGCGTAGCTAATTCTTTAGTATAAGGTTTAAGAGCCTTAATCTTTAAAATAAAACTACTATCTATAAAGCTTATAGGAGGATAAGAAAGCTTTAAATACCTTAAACTAACTTACGGCTAATTAGTTAGCTATAGTATCGTAAAAGCAAATATTCTTTTTCTATTTATTATAATTAAATAGACGTAATTATAATAAATACCTTTTACTTACTTAATAGCTTAAAGAACTTACTAAGTATATAAATACTAAGTATTTTTTACCGGAGCTATAAAGTTTATAAAGATTCTTATAAGCTACTTTTATATTGCAGAACCTTTAGTATTTCTTATATACTAAGTAGTAAAGCGTAATTTATTTAATTTAAATTTATAAGCCGGAAAGAAAAAAGAAGACTTAGTATAAACTACTAAACTAAATAAGATAAGGGTATCTTATTATGCGGATTTCTTATATTAAAACTAGCTAAAGAAGAAGAAAAAAGAAAAGGAAAGAAATTAAGGGAAGAAGGAGGAAGGACCTTCTTTTCTACCTTTTAAAGGCCACTAAAAGGCTTTCCTTTTATATGCTTTTATATGCTTTTATATGCTAATTTATAACTTATACCTCGTATAACTTATAAGGTTACTAAACTACTTTTTAGGCTAATAAAAATAGCTTATACTACCTTTATTACTAATTATAAGTAATATAAGCTTTATTACTTACGACTAGCTTATAAGACTAGATATCCTTATCTTAAAACCTTTTACGAGATTTTATCCTTTTTTAAAAGGAGGCCTCTTACTATAGCTTTATACGAGGTATTAGTCGATTATATAAGGTATTAGTTAATCTATCCGATACTATGCTTATTACTAGCCGAAGCTAGCTTAAGCTAAATATAAGCATATTTAACCTATACCGCTTATAGCTAATACTAGCTATTTTTAACTATTAAGCTATATTATATCTCCTTATAACTATTAGTATTTACTTTAATAGTTATAACTTATAACTAGCGGTATCTACTTTACTAATTACTTCTTTATATCTAGCGGTATTTCCTTTACTAAATATTAGTACTTTAGTACTTAGGATTACTAATAGAATAAGGTTTCCGTTATAACTATAAACTATAATTAAGGAAATCCTTAATATATCCTTAAATATCTCTTTAAAATCGCGGTAAAGTCTACCCTATATCTTTTAAGGTGCTTTTATAGTTAAAAATAAGTCGAATTATAATTAAGATATCTTATAAAAATCCTTTAATATCCCTTAAAGATATTAGCGGAATCCGCTTAGTAGTTTTTATAGTATTCTTAATAGTTAAAAACGTTATAAACTATAATCGGATAAGCTCTTAAGCCTTTATAGTTATATTTTAAAAACCTTCGCGGGGTTTAATCGGTAATATTTATCGTATCTCTTTAAGCGAGCCTTTATAGTATATACTTTAAGCATTTTTATTGCGGGGTTCTATAAAGCTCCTTAAAAGTAAAGTAAGGAGTTAAAGCATAGCCGTTTAAATTTTATAATAACTCCCTTAAGTAAAAAAGAAAAGCTAACGTGTTTATCGGTTTAAAGTAAAAATAAAGTAAAGGGGGCGCTAAGTAATAGCTTCGTAGTAGCGTCTTTATACTATATTAATAGTACGCTATCCTTATCTCTTTAATAGCTTTTTCGGCTTATTTATCTAATAGTAGCTAAGTAGCTTAAGATAGTAAATAAGCGGCTTTATTAAAGATCTTTACTACTTATTTAATTCTATATCTTTATCTTTATTAAGGCGACCGGCGCGTTAAATTAAAACTTATAGTAAGGTTTTTTACTCTCTTTTAAGGCGTGCGCTTAAGCACTTATTATATAGTAAGGAGTTTCCACACTAAGGAATATTCGATTTCCTTAGCGGGATATATTATAAGAGATTAGCTTTATTTAAGCGTTATCTTATATTATTATCTTACTTACTCTTTACGCCGTTTTAAATCTTTCGCTAAGTTTTCTATACTACTTACTAGCTTTATAGGCCGCCTATAAGCGAGATATTATATCCTACTTACTACCGCTATTATAGCTATCCCTAACTTTTTATTACGAGGTTTTTTACTTATTATGCTTTTTATATAGCGCTATTATTTACGCCTTTCCGCTAATCGACGCGCGTTTAGCTACTAAGAAGGTATTAAAGTAAGGGTAAGCTATCTTACTAATATTAATAAGCATAGTTAATATTAAGGTATTAAATATTTATATTCCCGCTTAAAAGTAAGTAATAAGGTCCTTAATAGCCTTAATGCTTAACTTCTTTCTCTTAAAGTTTTAAATATATTTAATAGACTTAAAGAACCTCTTTATAAAAAGGGCCTTAAGGGCGAGAATATAAAGCGTATAGTTAGTATAGCTAATAAAGCGGATATCGAAGCCTAGGAATTTTATCGCTAAAATAAAAGTTAAGTTACGTTTTAACTCTTCGCGGGCTTATAAGTAGAACTTAGTATAGTTTATAGCTAGGCGGAAACTTTTAATTATTATAACTTATCGCTAAAGTATAGGCCTATAAAGCTAAGCCCGTTAAAGATTATATTAATTACTATTAGTAGCTTTTATAAGATTAAGCGATAGAAATATTATAAGGATAGTTATTACTATCTCCTCCAGTTTAAGAAAAATAGCGGATAAACTATAATAAAGTGCTTATATGTCTTTATATAGCTAGGCTAAGCGTAGCGGCGGAAGGAAAGAGTATTTATTAAGTAAGACTAAATAAGTCTTTAAAGCCTATAGCGTCTATAAGCTAAAAGAAGGATTTTATAGTATAGGCTAGACTATATATAAAGCGAGATACGGTTTTAGCT
The DNA here is from genome assembly GCA_027405785.1 of Ophiocordyceps robertsii. Lineage (NCBI taxonomy): Eukaryota > Fungi > Ascomycota > Sordariomycetes > Hypocreales > Ophiocordycipitaceae > Ophiocordyceps > Ophiocordyceps robertsii. The sequence continues at coordinate 29,285 of JAPEBW010000564.1, forward strand.
ATAGTAGCTAAAAACGCCGCTATAATTCTAGCTATAGACTTATTAAGCGAAGCCTTAAATATATAGTTAAGGATAGCGCGGATATCGCTTTAATTATTTAGCTAAAGTAGGTTTCCGCTAAATATAATAGCTATTATAAATTTTAAGACTATAGCGAGGGTAGCTAACTTAAGGGCGTTAAGTATTAGCTAGTTATTTTATTAATAAAGATTTCCGGTTATACTTTAAAAAATATATAGGTAGCGGGGGCTTTTAAATAGTAAAAGCTAAGTAAAAAGTATAGCTAAGTTACTGCAAAACCGGCTATTTAAACCACGCTACGGTATAAAGCTAAGAGGTAAGTCGTTTAAGTTAAGTATTTAAAAAGGGTAGTATAGGCCGTCCCTTATAAGAGCGTAATTTAAGTCGAATTTATTAACTTAAGCGCGGTTACGGAAAGCGATATAAGTTTATATAAAAGCTTAAACCTAAAGGTTTTAACTCTCGTTAAAAGACTTAAGGCTATAAAGGATAGCTACTTAATTTCTATAAAGCTTAAGTGCCCGCTTATATTCTTTATATTAAAGGCGTAGGGGCTTATAAGAAAGCGGGCTAAAGAAGTAGTTATAAAATAGCTAATCTTTATTAAAAAAGATATTAAACAATAAAAGGGCTTAAAATAAGAGTATAAGGATTATAGGCTTAAGGTAAAGAAAGTTATATATATAGGAGTAAGTAAGGTATAGCGGGCTAAGGCTAGCGGTAAAATAAAACATAGTTATAAAAAGAAAAAAGAAAGAAAGATAGGGTAAGTAGCGGAGAGAATTTAAATAAGTATACTATAAGGCTAAAAAAACCTTATTACTTAAGGTAAATAGCGGTATATTATTATTAAAATAACTTATTACCTTAAATATAGTAAGTTATAGTTCTTTATAACTTATAATAGCCTTTAATTTTTATACTTAAGCTTAACCGCTTTATTTTCTTAGTTAAAGAGTTTCGTATTAAGTTATTAAGGCCGCGCGTTATACTTTTATCTAAACCTATTTAGTAGCTAACTTTTTTTATGCTTTTTTAAAAGCTTTTATAATCTTTAGTAAGAAAATTGCTTTTTTATTTACTTATAAGTTATAGCTACTTAGCTAGCCTTTTTAACCTATAAGAAACTCCTTTCTTAGCTTTCCGCCGCTTTTTTTTATTATATAGCTTTATAAGATTTATTTTACTTTTTATTAATTTAAATAAAGTATTCCTTTATCCTTAACTAAGCTTAAGTATATAACTAGCTTATCCGCTAAGTATAATTTTACTACTAAAACAACCGGATAGATATTAAGGGACCTTTTTATATTTTACTAGTATATATACTATCTTACTTTATTAGTAACTTTAAATAGCTTAGTACGTTTTTTTAAAGCTTTGCCGGTTTACTATCCGCGATATAGTAACCTTTACTAACCTATAGCTAAACTTAATTATTAAGCTTAAATTTTAGCAGGCAGTATTTCCTATTATATCTATCCTTTATAGCGGCTTAAGCGTAGGCAATAGCTAACTTAGCTTTATTTTATAAGACCTCTTAGTTTTATAAGTATAAGTAGTTATTAAAAAACCGGAGGCTATTATTTATTTTTATCCTTATAATAAGCTTATTAAAGGCTATATAAATTACTAAGGAGAAGAAATTATTAAAGCTAAACTAAAAGACAATTAGTATATCGGTTTAGCGTAAGTCTAGGAAATCGGCAGTAAAAGATCGTAGCGTGGTTTTTATAGTTTAGTTTCGCCTTTTTAATAAGCCGTTAGTTTAAAGTTGCTAAGCGGTAAATATAAAAGGCTTTAATCTAAAAGCTTACTATAAAGTCCGTTAAAATACTAAAGTAAACTTTATATATTAATTAAAGATTATCCCCTTTAAAATCCCTTAATTAGCGCGGAGTAGCTTAGTATATAACGCTTATACTTAGTTTTTTACTTTAAACTAGTTATTGCTTAAAATAAGGAGATATATATTTAAAAATTTATTAGTTATAGTTAGTAAGGTATTAAAAAAGTTCTTTATAAGATCCTTTTATAAGGATTATTGACCTTAAACTACTAAGAGCTTAGTAATAAAGTTTATCGCTATTATATAGTTTAAACTTACTAAGCTTTAAATTAGAATAAGCTACTTTAGCGTTTTACTTTAATTAATTTAGTTATAGTAGTTAGTATTATAGCTATTTATAACTTTATTTATATATTTACTAAGCTATAAGATCGAGAAGCTTATAGATAGATCTTACTATATATAGGTATAGCCGGTATAAAAACATTTAGCGTGTATATTTTTAACGATCTCTTTAATATAAGTCTTAAGGATATATAGTCTTTTACGTTTACCGTTCTTTATAAAGTATAGTAACCCTTATAACTAAAAGAATAGGAGTTTAAGCATATTATCTTAATTGCTAAGCTACGCTATAATCTATACTTATTATATATCCTCTATATATCTATTAATTATTTTTTAGTAAAGCGGTAATTTAATTAATACTTTTATATAAAGGAATATATAGGCCGTAATCTTATCTTCTTAAATATGTTTTAATTCCCTTTCTTAGTGTAAGGATACTAGCTTATCGTCTTAATATAATAATTATAAGAAAGCGTTTAGCGTAACGTTTTTAACGCTTAAGATATAGTATACCTTAAGCGGGAATTAGCTTAAGTATTAAGACATAAGGACTAGCTTATTATTAAATTTTATATTAGTAAAGAATAAGTATATTTAGTATAAAATTTTATAAGTACTTACGTAGTTAGTAAAGATAACTACTTATAGAGTTTTTATAAATAGTATTATAGTGCGTAACTTATAGACTGCTTATACTAAACCGGCTACTTTAAGCTTTATAATCTAATAATAAGGCTCTCCGTCTTAAAAGGCGCGGCTTAAATAAATAATAAGCTAGACCTTAGTTTAAGCTAGTAACGTCTTTTTATCCTATTTTATACCTTCTTTTAAGTAAAAAGCTATAGCTACTACTTTTTATTTTTAAGATATATTAATTTAAATAAATAGTTATTAAGCGGGGTTAAAGTAGTAAATCGTTTAAGGCTTAGTAAGGTTTTTAGTTAGATTTATAAAGGCCTTTTTATCTTTTAAAGTAAGCTAAAAAGCGGCTTTCGCAGTATATTAAGCCTATCTATAGCCCCTTTAAAAGACTCTTTCTTCTTATTTTACCCGGAGTAGCTCTATCTTTTATCTTTATAAGATATTAACTTCTTTAGCGAAATGCGAGACTATATAGTATAGCTACTTAATAAAGCCGATTTATTTCTTAAGCTATTAAAGGTTCTTAAAGAACGCGATATCCCTTAAAGCTTATACGCGTTTATTTATATTTATTAAGCTAATAGCGTTTACCTTTAATCTTAAAAGCTTTATAAATAAGTACGCTAAGAAGGACTTTAGTCCGGATAAGGTAATATTATAGTTATAAAAAGCGCAAAATACTACTTTTAAGTATTAAAGGTATTCTTCGGCTATATTAAAGTAAATAATAATATCGTCGATATAAGCCGCCGCGTATTCTTAGTATTTATAGAAAACGTTATCGATAAACCTTTAAACGTATACTAAGGAGTTTTTAAAGCTTATAAGTATTACTAGTAATCTTTTTAGCCCGCGATAGCTTATAACTATAAACCTTTCTTAATAATCTTAGTAAACTAAGAATTAATAAAAAAACGATTATACGTTTACCGCACTAATAAACTTCTTTCCTTAAAGGCGTTTTATTATATTACCTTTAAAGGGCATTAAGTAAGTATTTAAGGTAATAATAGCGTTAATCCCTTAAAAGTCTATAATTACTTATCCCTTAGCTTTTTTATTTACTATCTTCTATACTATAAAATAGTTTATCGCTTTAAAGGTCTTATAATCTTATATTTTTATCTTAGCGAGCTTAAAGTTATTAAGAAAGAATATTATATTATGCCTTAATAGCGGCGCCTAGACTTATATAAGTAAGGCGTAGCTAAAACTAATTAGAATTATTATAGTAACTAAGTATATTACCTATTTATATATTACTAGTCTTAGCTAAACTATCTTAACTTTCGCTTTAATCTCTTTATAGGCCCCGATCCGTAAAACTAATATAAAGTTAATAAGGTCCTTTTAGTAAAAAACTAAAAAATCTTAGCTAAGCAATATATTAGCCGCTAAGCGTTTTACTATTTAAGCGCTAATCCTTACCTTTATAACTATTAATCTACTATTTAGCCTTTTTAGTATATACGCGGTAAATTCTACTTATTAAATATTAGCTATCCTTCTTACTTCTTAAATAAGAATTTATTAAGAGGAGTTTATAGTTCTATCTTAAAAGGTCTTTATTAAGTTAGCTTAAATAAGGCTTTAATCTCCCTTAGTATCTATATAGGCTTTAATACTTATCTTAGGCCCTTTTTTTATAGATTAGTTAGTATATATAAGTTAATTATAATAGCTTATTAAGGCTTATTAGTTAAACGTTAAAAGAAGCCTTAACTATCTAAACGCTTAATAGCTTTTAAATAACTACTTATTATACTAAGTTTTATCTTTATATAATAACGTCTTAGCTAAAGTTTAAGGGGTATTTATCTTTAATATATTAGTAAAGCCTATTTTTTAAGGGGAATACTTTACTATAAAATCTATATACTTTATCGGCCTCTTAAACTAAGTTTATTATAGTATAAATTACGGTTTCCTTTTAGCTTTTATCTATATCCGTTTAAGCTCTTTTTATATTATACTTTTTATTCTTTAAATAGTTATTAGTCTTTACTATAGTTCTGTCTTTAATTATAAGGTATACTTACTTTAGCTTTAGTATTAACGAGTATATAGTTTTAAAGGTTCTTACTCTCTTAAGTTAAAGGACCTTAGCTTAGTTTTTTAGCTATTTAGATAGGTTTTCCCCTTAACTTAGCAAGCACTATAAGGCTTATAGTATATCCGCTTTTACTAAGCTGTTTAAAAATATAGCTTATAGCTCCGGCGAGCCCTTAATAAATAGCTAAAGTGTTTAAGACTATCCTTAAAGTGCATATAGGGTACGGCTAATCGGCCCTCGCCTTTTTATAAGTTAAACCTATTTCTTTTACGCTAATAAGTACTTTTAAGATTATGAAGTATATTTAACTTATAGCTTAGGAAGAATTTCCTTATATTTATTAATCTATTTATAAATATTCTTATTTCTTATTAAACATTAAAAGGATTTTTATAAATAGACGTTAAGCTTTTAGTAAATTACTATAGTTAAGTAGTTTAGCTAATAAACCTCGGCCTTAGCTTTATATTATAAGCGCGATATTTTAGACTTAAAGTTAGACCTTATTACTTTATCTTTAATATTAAAGTACTCTTTATTAAGTGCTTATACCGCTATATTTAAGCGGATTTTAACCCTTTTTTATAAAGTAAAGATCTATTAGCTTAGTTTAACACTAAGCTTACTAAGTTCTTCTTATTATAGTTTTAAAAGGTCTTAAAATACTATTTTACTATACTTCCTTAAAAGAAAGACGGTAATTAAATATCTAATTTGTTTATATAGGCCTTACCTTTATTAGCGTTTTAGCGGATAAAGTTAATAAAATAGTCTACTTTTTAAAACGTACTAGCTTTATTATCTTCTTAAACTTTATTAAAGGATGCTCTTAGCGGTCTTAATAGGTTAAATCTCCTTATATCTTTAGCTTATAGTTAAGGCTTTTCTTAAGGCTTAATAAGTATATCTTCTTTTTTTAATACTTAAAAGAGACTAAGGAATTATTCGTTTAATATTACTACTATTTTTACTAAAGGGCTTAAAGCTATACTTATTCTTAGTATCTACGCGCTAAGTATAAATAGGTTTAGCTTATTAAAGGTATCGCTTACCGCGTCCTTATTACTTATTATTAAGGTCTTAGTCTTAATACTTTTACTAAGCGCTTAACCTTTTATATTATATATATCTTAAAATCCGTTACGCTATAAGGGCTTAAGTATAAAAGGCTTATTTTTATAAATTAAGAGTCTTAAAAATGCTTTAATTAGCGCGACTATAATAAATAAGCAAAACGGTAATACTAAACTAAGAGACTACTAAGTATCTTTTAAGACGGATTTCCGGTTTAGGCCTTAAAACTAAACTTTATTAATAGTATATTATAAAAGTATCCGCTAAGCTTATTATTATAAAGAAAGAGTAACTTTATTATAAGCTTAATCTAAGGGGTATTTAATAGGCGGGAAGCTAAAAGGTTTTAAAGTTAGCTTATCTTTACTTTTTCTATTTAAAGGATAATCCATTTATTTAAATAATACTAAATTTAGTTTATTTAATAATATAGGTTTTATCGTTATATAGTTTATTATTTATTAGTATTTTAAAAGCGGATTACCTCTAAAAAGGCGGTTATCTTAGCTTAGCTAAGCGGGACTTATTTTACGTTTTATTTAGCTTTATAAGCTATTGCGGTATAATACCTTAAAAAAGGGTAAAGGAGATTATTAAACCGGTATACTTAAGAGCCCGCGGCCTCTTTTCCTTTTATAGCTTACTTATCTTAAAGTTTTATTATAAGCGCGTTAAGGAAAAGGTGCTTATTATTAAAGTTAGACTTAAAGGCTAATAAAAGCTTCTTACTAAAAAAAATGATATTTAGTATTTAACTTCTTATAAAATAAGTACTTAATTATACAATATAGTTACTTTTAGCTTAGCGGATATTTAAAAGATTTCCGTTTAAATAAGTAAGAATTATTACTATTTATTATGCTTTATAGCATAAGGATAAAAGGATAAAGCGCGGACTAATTACTAATAGTTAAGGCTAGTATTAAAAATTAATTACCGCTAGTTAAAGCTAGTATTATAAATTAATTACTATTAGTTAAGTAAGTATAACGGACTAATTACTATATATAAATATATATAAGGGTTTAAAAATAGTAAAAAGCTTATCTTTTCTTTAAAGTATAACTAACTACTTTATACTTAGTTCTTTTAGCTAATTTTAAGGATCTTTAACTATACTATCCTTTTATTTATTATTAGTATATAGATAAACCGTAAATATTGTTATAAAATCACTTAATAAACTAAGTATAAGCTTAGATAAGAATACTATAAACTATATTTATAAAAATCCCTTAAATATCTTAAAATATCCTTTATAAATTATAGTAAAGTCTATTTTATATCTTTTAAGGTGCTTTTATAGTTAAAAATAAGTCGAACGATAGTTAAAATATCCTATAAAAATCCTTTAATATCCTTTAAGGATACCGGCGGAATCCGCTTAATGGTTTTTATAATATCTTTTATAGTTAAAAATATTGTAAACTATAATCGGATAGGCTTTTAAGCATTTATAGTTATATCTTAAAAGCTTTAGCGGGGTCTAACTAGTAATATCTATTATATCTCCTTAAGCGAGCCTTTATAGTGCGTGCTTTAAGCGTTTTTATCGTAGGGTTTTATAAGGCTCCTTAAGAGTAAAGTAAGGAGTCCGGGCGTAGCTGTTTTAATTCTATAATATTAAAGCTAGTACTATAAACTAATTACTATTAGTTAAGTTAGTAGAATAAACTAAATACTATATATAAATATATATAGAGGTTTATAAATAGTAAAAAGCTTAGTTTTTTTTAAAAGTATAGCTAGCTACTTTATACTAAGTTCTTTAAGCTAATTTTAATGATTTTTAACCATACTATCTTATTATTTATTATAATTATGTAAATAAACTATTAATATCCTTATAAAATTACTTAATAAACTAAGTATAAGCTTAGTTAAAAATAGGATAAACTATAATTAAGCAAATCTTTTAAATATCCTTAAATATCCTTTAAAAATCGCGATAAAGTCTATTTTCTTTTATTTAGGGTACTTCCTTATAAATAAAAAGGCTAAACTATAATTAAGATATCCTATAAAAATCCTAAAATATCCTTTAAAAATACTAATAAAATCTATTTAATAGTTTTTATAGTGTTTTTTAAAGTTAAAAACGTTATAAACTATAGTTAAATAAGCTCTTAAGTCTTTATAGTTATATCTTAAAAGCTTTAGCGGGGTCTAACTAATAACATTTATTATTTCTCCTTAAGTAAGCCTTTATATCGCGTGCTTTAGGCGTTCCCGCTATAAGGTTTTATAAGGCTGCTTAAAAGTAAAGTAAGGAGTTTAAAAGTAGCTATTTAAAATCTATAATAGCGGCACTGTTAGTAATATAGCTATATCGCCGCTACTAGTATTATAAGTAAAGCTATAAGTGCTTTTACTACTCTTACTACGTCCTCCTTTTAATTACTTTTTTTTATATTGCTTTAAGCTAACGATCTTTTTTATAATACTATATAAAAAAAGAAAAAAGGGTTAGTAGTATAAGTAAGGGTTTTATATATATATATAAGCGTAGGTCCTATATATATATTTAGGCGGGGGTCTAATTTATATATATAGGCGAGGGTCTTTATTAAGAGCTTTAAAAGTATAATATATATATATAAGCGGGCGAGGGCGGGCGAGGGCGAGTATGTATATAGTCTGCGTATATAGGCGCGAGCGGGCGTAGGTATTAAAAAGATATAGGTACTTACTATATATAGGCGGTATAAATAAGCGGGGCTGGCTAACGTTAATACGTATCTTTGAAATAGGGCGGAAGTATAAATAAAGATATATATAAGTATAAATAGTAATACTTTATCTTTTTAATAAACGCTATATTTTAACTAGTTTTTAAAGGTTTATTTAGTAATTATTACTGCTTAATACTTAGGGGCGCTATAAGAATATAGCGTATTTTCTCTTAGTTTGTATTTATTATAAGATAAAGTATAAAACCCGCTATAACTTAAGTTTTTTCTTTATAATAAGAAAATTACTAGTATATAACTACGAAATATAAAGTAAGTCTTTTAGTAATTATAAAATAACTTTTTAATGTTATACTAAATTGTTATTTAATATTATACTATTAAAGGTATAACTAAAGTATTTTAAAGAAATTGATAAATAATAATATAATAGATAGTAAATACTAGGGAATTTTAAATAGATATATTAATGTTATTATATAAAACTATCCTAAGAAAATAATAAGAAGGTATAAGGAAATTAAAAAGAATTCTTATTAAAATTAAAGTATAGGTAAAACGTTAAGCCCCTTACTTAAAAAAGGAAAAAGTAAGTAGTTATTTTATTTATTAATTAATAGTTAAATTTACTTTACTTTAAAGCTTACTTATTATAAATAGTAGTTATCTTAATTTTAATTAAATTGTCCTACTTTTAACATTTTTAGGCCTTATTATAGTATATAAATTTTTTTTTTCAACTTATAGTTAAATAATTCTGCCGGTTTTATATATAATAAAAAAGCTTTCGTTGAATTAATTAATTTTTAATTATTTAATTAAAGTATTAATATTCTATTTATAAAATATATAAAATTATATACTTTTTTCTTTCAAGTATATAATATTAGTGTTTTTATATAAACATTTGTTCCTAAATTTTAAACGCTAAGTTTAAATTATATATAATAGTCTTAATTATAAAATCAGTATTACTAAGTTAAGCTTACTTATACTTACTTATAACATTTTTAGACTTATTATAGCGTATAGTTTAAGCTTAAAAAAGACTTTTAAAATTATATATATTAGCGCTGCGCTTTAACTAGCTATACTATCCTTACCTTTAGTATACTTAATAGGTAAAGTAGTACTTTATATAGATTATACTAGTTAGTGAAAGCAAAAAAAAAAGGGGGGGTGAAATAAACGACTTCTTAGCAGTGCTTAACAAAGCGCTAACCTTAAGTCGGAACCCGAAGATCCGAAGTCGCTTAGCGTATAAAGGAACTACCAAGTAGATTATAGATAAGGCGTAATACCTTAGTATAAATTATTTTAGCCGGGAACATATATACTTTTTACGCACAGTAGGTCTATAACGACGTCGATATTATAAGATTTATGCCTATATATATATATATATATATATATGCACTATTATTATAACTATTACTTAAAGCTTAGCTTTAACTACTAGCGGGCCTTTCATAGCGCTAAGTAAGCACTATAAGGTAGAATAAATGCTTGCTTGTCTTTATACATCCCTTAAATATAGCCTATTTAACACTTTAGACAGTGTGCGTTTAATGCTAGCTAGCTAAAAGTCGCTAACGTAAGCATTATCTAATAAGTTAATAAGACCGTTAAGGTAAAAACAAAAAAAGTGCACGTATACGCTTAACTATTATTATATTAGCTTAAGCGTTGCTTATAAAAACCTTCTTCTCTAAGCTATAAGAGAGGCGCATAGTATATTTATAATTACTAAGAATAAGTAAGGCCTTTATCTACAATATCTTAAAAATTAAAGCAGATATAATAAAAGATATACTTTACTTAAATTAAGGATAAGGCTACTGTTATATTTTCTTATATTCCTATTAGCTATATATTAACAATGGCTTTATTTTTGCTTTTAATATTTATAATATCGTAAAATATTAAAATAAGTAAACTATAAGTAAGTTAAACAAATAGATGTTATTTATAATAATAAGGCTTAGAAAAGAGTTATAAGTAAGACTATTTAATTAAAAATAGGATACTTACTATTTATAATAAGTAAGTTTAAAAGTAAGGTTAATTAAACTATTTATTAATAGGTAAAACAAATACTTATTTTATTTTAAATAAGGTATTTACTATTCATTTATACTAAGATTTCTTATAAGAGTTTCTTATATCTTTTTATACCTTTTTAGTCTTTTCCTAGTATATTATTAAGTAAATAATATTAAAAGACTATTTTATAATTTCCTTATATTTATTTTATGTTATGTTCCTATATAGTAATTTTATAAGATTATCTAAGTAATGCGTTTAATATTATAACATTTAAGAATTTATTATATATTATAGTAAGGTTATCTTATACTTTTAGGACATCTACCTTATATTTTTTTTAGTTATATACTAGTTTCTTTCTTTTATTATAAGAATTTCTTTTAAGTTATAGTAAGACTAGTACTTTAGCTTATAATAAATACCTTTAAAAAAAAATGTTATAATTTTATATTAGTATAAGTAGTAGTGAACGCAATTAGTAAGGTGATTTTATATAAGCTGCGGATAATAGTAACAGCGTTAAAAAGCTGTGGATTATATTATAAAAACTTTAAAACCTTTATCCGCAGCTACGTTTTAAAACGCCCTTAAAAAGTAATTATTTTATTAAATATTACTTAAGGTGTATTTTAAGTTAGAACTCTTATTAATTAGCTATAAAACTATATACTTAGCGTAGTATAAAAAGAGGTTAATTAAAAAAGAAAACGCCGCTTAAACGGCCTTTCCCTTCTTATATCTACTAATAAAAAAGATTGAAGATATTAATATATATAAGTAAGGTACTCGTTAAAAGTTTAGAAGTACGGGAAAATAAAACAATAATACTATAGCTTTAAGTCTTTTTAATTCCGAAGAATAGTTATAAGCTTTTAAGCTTAAATAAGCTAATATAACGGAAACTTTATTTTATTAGTGATTTTAAGTACTAAAAGTACTAATACCTAATAAAGTAAATACCGCTTAATATAAAAGAGTAGCTAGTAAAGTAAATACCGTAAATTATAAAAAATAACTATTAAAGTAAATACTAGTAGTTATAAGGAGAAACAATATAGCTTAACAGCTAAAGACAGCTAGTATTAGCTATAAGTAGTATAAGTTAAATACGCTTATGATCGGCTTAGGCTAGCTTTAGCTAGTAATAAGATTAATGTTAAATAAATCGATTAATACCTTAAATATTAACTAATACTTTATAGAAAGTTAAGGTAAAAAGCCTCCCTTTAAAAAAGGATAAAATCTCGTAGAAGCTTTTATAACAAAGATATTTATTATAATAAGCTAGTTATAAGTAATAGTTAGTATATTAATTATTATTAATAAGAAAGATAGCTAGGAGAGTTTTTAGTAGTTAAGGAAGTAGTTTAATAACCTTATAAATTATATAAGGTATAGGATATAGATTAGTATATAAAAGTATATAAAGGTATATAAAAGAAAAGCCTTTTAGTAGCCTTAAAAAGGTATAAACGAAGGTCTTTCCTTTTTTTCCTTTAATTCCTTTTTCTTTTTTTCTTTTTCTTTAGCTAGTTTTTCCTAGAAAATCTATTTAATAAGATACTCTTACTTTATTTAGTTTAATAAGCTAAAGACTAAGCCTTCTTCTCCTTTTTACGCTTATAGGTTTATATTAAATTAATTATATAAGGATACCTATCTTTAAAAAAGAAGTATTTATATAATGTAAAACTAGCTTATAAGGTTTTTCTAAACTTAAAAGCTTTAATTAAGATTTCTTAGTATTTTTAAACTTATTAAGGTCTTTACGTTATTAAGTAAAAAAAGCTATTTATTATAATTACGTTTATTTAATTATTATAAATAGAAAAAAGATTTTCCTTGTATAATACTATAGCTAACTATTTAGCTATAAGCTAGTTTAAGGCATTTAAAACTTTTATATACTCCCTTTATAAGTTTTATAAATAGTAGATTTATTTTAAAGATTAAGGCTCCCGAACCTTATACTAAAAGTTTAGCTAAGCTATAAAAGTTTATTACTTCTCTTAAAGCTTCTTTTTAGTTTTACCTTTTTACAATAAATTGTGAATAAATAAAGGTTATATTTATATCTAGTTTCTTATAAGACTTAGTAGCAATATAGTTTAAACTAATTCTTCCGGACTATAAAGATAATAGTCTTAAAGATAAGGATCCCGAGACGATGAATATTTTTAAGAATTTTAATAACTTTAAAGATGCTTTATAAAAAACTTTCGGAATTATAAATAAGCAACGATTAGTAAAGTATAAATGAAAAATCCTTAGGTAAGCTACGTCTTTACTAGCTTATATAGCTCGATTTTAATAGATAACCTTTTAGCTAAAATAGAAAAACGATGCCTAAATACTAACGTTTTACGAAAGTCTTAAAAAAGAAGTTAAAAACGAAATTCACCGCTTAAATAAGCTAAAAACGCTTTCAACTATACAAGGTTAGCGGTCTAGATATACAATAAGTAATCTTAATGCCGGTAGTAAAGGAAATACCGTTTAATACTTAGCGGGGTTATTAAGAGAAATAATAAAAAGCAAATAGGCGACTTAAGTAATATAATAGACTTAGATACCTTGAAAGCGAGCCCGCTAAAGCCCGCTAAAAAGGCTATTTAATGCCTTAACTTACGAAAAGAAAAGCTATATTGTAAAGGATTAAATTAAGAAGAGGAATTTCTAAAAAGAAAAGAATATACCTATTTAACAGAATAATGCCCTTTTAGCATATATTCCGCAATATATAAATCTATTACTATTAACTAAGGATACTAAAGAAATTAATAAAAAGATTTTAATACTAACTCTTAGTCTGTTTAAAACTAGTTTGCTAATAAAAAGACTTAATAAAAAAGACCTTAATATTAAAAGAAAAGTAAGCTTAAATAACTAGTAGAGAAATACTTTAAAGACTAAGGATAATTATAAGTATAAAACTTCCTTATAAACTATTAATAAGGATTATAAGAACGCTTCTTGTTTTAATACTAATATAACGCCTAAAAATATAGAAGAAAGCTATAACGCTAAAGACTTTAAATTAAATAAAGAGCCTTCTTTTTAAAAAAGGATAGTAATAGGCTTTATACTCTTTTTATAAGGCATCTCAATATAGTTATTATTATTAAAGATAAGGCTTATAAGTAGTTATCTTAGTTTAAATACTATAATAATTACTACCTTATATACTTATTAGATAAGTAAAGAAGCGGCTAGTTTTTTAAACTAAGAAAGACTTATAATAAACCTGCTAAAATAACTAAAGAACTTATAACTAATACTAGGTTTTTTACAGAAAAACTTAAGAAGGATATAAAAGCTAATAAAGAGGAAATAAAATAAGAGAAAATCGATAATTTAATTAAATTTAAATAACTTTTAATCTTAAAACAATATAATTAAACGACTATAAAAACCCTTTAAGATAGTAACATAGCTTAGGTTTCTTAAAGAGCTAAGCAAAAAGATATTTATAATTTCTTTTTACTGATATTATTAATTAAATATAAGATAAAATCGATCTTTTTAAGAAAACTAATAAGCAAGCTAATAAGTTTAAGGAAGATATAGAATTTCTTAACCTAGCTATTAAAGATATATTTAGACAATATAGCGGGTATTTTAAGATGTATTTTAGCCTTCGTAATAAGGTTAATAATATAAAAATATTATAGAAAGCAAAAGAATTGTAAAATAAAATACTTAAAGGTTAGCGAGAAACATAGTAAGAAGGAATTAACGATTATAAGTGCCAAAACGAGATAAATTGCGATAAAGGAGTAAATATTATTAGTAAAGTAGTTAAAAACTATAAAGCTAATAAGGATTTAAAATCTAAACCTATTAAGAAGCTTAGTTACTTAAATAAACTACTTTTATAAAAAGAATTAAGATCTACTAAAAGGTAAGTAGATAAAGTTAAGAACTAAGAAGCTTAAGAATAATAAGGCTAACTTTAAAGATAAAGAACTTACTTATATAAAATTTTAATTTGTAAAGTATAAAAATAACCTTTTTATTAAAATTAAAAGAATATCGCTATACCTTATTAGTATATTGTAGTGCGATAAGTAGATATATTTCCCTTATAATAGTTCATTTTCGAGAAATATAATATAAAAGAAAAGATAAGCTTTATATACGTCTTTTAATAAAAGGATTATTACTCTTTAAGTATAATATCTATAAGATTATATATAAAACTAATCTTTTTAAATTTTTAATAAATATTTATAACTTTAAAGACTCTTTAAACGTTTTAGCTATTAGCTACAATGTTATATTAAGACTACCCTCTTTATAAAAATATAATCTTATAATAGATTAAGATAAAGGTCTTTTAAGGTATAAAGATAATACTTTAAATATTCTTCTTTCTAGTTTAATAAAGAATAAACCCGGAATAAAACCCTTTAATAATTTTAATATAGTAATACTTAATAATAACTATATAAGGAATAGAAATAGTAAAAACAATAAACCTACCTATATAAATATAAATATCGCTTTAACTAATATTATAACGAAGAATAATAAGACGACTAATATATTTAAGGATAATACGACTATAATTAGTATAATATAAGCAAAAGCGACGCTAAATACTAATAAAGATACTAATACCTAAAAAGATAATTATAAAACTACTTAAAATTTATTAAAAGAAAATCTGTTAAATAACTTAAAGGTTATTTAGTAGTAATATCTTAAAAGTAAAAATAAGATTAAGAAAAAAAGTAAGAGAAAATAATAAGAAAGTTTACGTAAAATTAGCTTATAGTATTCGGAAGGTACTATTAATTTAAAACAACTTAAGAATTATTATTTAAAGATACCTAAAGATATTTTAAAGAATTAAAAAAAAGTATTTACGCCGCTACTTAAAGAAAAGCTTCCGCTTAAAGGTAATTAAGATTACGAAATTAAATTAAAAAAAGGCTTTAAGCTAAGATTCTAAAAGATATGTAAATTAAATAAGAGGTTTTTAAAGTTATTAAAAGAATATATCGACGAAAACTTATAAAAAGGTTATATTAAAGAGTTTAAATTAAAATATAAAGCTTTTATACTATTTGCTTAAAGAAATAGTTAAGATCAAGAAAAAACTTGACTTAATATTAATTTTAAAGAGATAGAAAATAATATAATAAAAGACTAGACTTAATTAACTCTTATAAGTATAATAAGAGATAGATTATTTAGTAAGTAGTAGTAAATAAAAGTTAAACTTAAATCTACTTATAGCTAAATATATATTTAAAAAGGATATAAATTTAAAATAGCTTTTAGAACATAATATAAACTATAAAAGCTTTTATTTATACCTTTAAATCTTATTTATATACCGGTAACTATTTAAAACAAAATAAAGAGTATATTTAATCCTTATTTAAACTGTTTCTATTTAGTATTTATAGTTTATATTATTATATACTTAAATAGGCTAAAGCAACACTATAAAGAAATTAATATAGTGCTTTAAGCATAATTAAAAGCTAGCTTATATATCTTACTAAAGAAATATAGCTTTTATATACAAGAAGTAGAATTCTTAAAGTATATATTAACCCCTTTTTATCTAAAGATAAACCTTAAAAATATTTTTATAATTAAAGATTAGCTATTAAAAATAATAAAGAAATCTAAAGCTTTATAGGATATATATATTATTATAGAAAGTTTATATTAAACCTTTTTAAGATAATTATGCTTATATTATTAGTATTAAAAAAGCAAAAACGGAACTTTTTAAGTAAAACTTAAAATCTATTAAAGCCTTTAAAAAGATTAAAAGATTACTTAATAAAGAAACTATATTTAATACTAATAATATAAAAAAGCCGTTAAAGTAAAAAATAGATGCTTTTAGTTTTCTATTAAGCGCGTAGTAAAGTTAGCGCGATAAAAACAAGATTTTTAATTTAATAGCCTTTTATTTTAAAAAGTTAGTTAGTGCTAAGATTTATTACTTTATTTATAAAAGAGAATTCTGTATATTTATTTATACTTTTTAAACGTTTTAATACTATATCTTAAAAAATAAAGATAAACTTAAGGTTTAAACAGACTATAAGATTATAAGTTATTTTACTATAACGTATTCGTTAAATACTAAGTAAGTAAAATAAGCTAAATTCGTTTTAGAATTTGTTTATAGAATTTTTTTAAGAAAGGTTTTAAGAATAACTAAGATAAAAGAATAAGCTAACAACTAGACTTTTAAAATAAAAAGGAGGCCTATAAAGAGACCTTATTACTTTTTAATAATAAGAGTAATTTAAAGTTAAAGATACTATATATACTTTTTAATATATAAAGAGATCTTACTACTTTAAAATTATATAAGAACTCTTTTAAGAATCTTAATAAAGAAATATATAAGAACTTTAAGTAAGAGGAAAAAATACCGTTTTATAAGAATAAGCTATTCCTTACCTTAAAGACTAAGGGAATAGTTATTTCGGAATTTTATTCGTATTCTTTATATAGATATTAAGGTATTATAAAAACTTATATAAAAATTAAAAACTATTATAATACCTAAAACCTTTATAAAAAGGTTTAAAAAGTTATTAAGTTATATTATTAATAATAAGAGTAAAGCTATATAATATAAGCCTTATAATAACTTAATTTCTTACGAAGTTCTTTAAAGACCTTAAAACTTTATAGCTTTAAACCTTTTTATAAAACTACTAAAGTTTATATTACGGAATCTAGACGGCTACGCCCGGACTCCTTACTCTACTCTTAAGGAAGCCTTATAAAACCCCGCGATAAGAACGCTTAAAGCACGCACTATAAAGGCTCGCCTAAGGAGATACGACGAACATTACCGGTCGGACCCCGCTAAGGTTTCCGGGATATAACTACGGATAGTTAAGAGCCTACTTAACTATAGTTTACGATATATCTAACTATAGGAGATACTATAAAAACTATTAAGCGGATTCTGCCGGTATCTTTAAGGGATTTCTAAGAATTTCCGTATAATATCCTAATTATAGTTTAACCTATTTTTAACTATAAAAGCACTTTAAAAGATACGGAATAAACCTTACT
>JAPEBW010000565.1:0-46988 GCA_027405785.1 Ophiocordyceps robertsii
AGACGGAGACTTCCTGGCCTGATCAGCCAAGGAAGGAAGGACAACCTCCAGTGCCGCCGGAGTAAAAGCTTTCTGTGCATATCACCACTCGACGAGTCTCGTGTCTTCGGGATCTGGCGTGGTTGAACGGGTGCCATTCTTTTTTGCCAGTCAATGCACATGAGCGTTGCTCTTTTGGCGAGCATTTGAACCCTGCTTGACCTTCATCTCTTTTGGCAAAATCAAGCATGCTGTCTTGTCAACGGCAAGTCCAGGCCTGTGCCCTCCCTGCAGTACGAGGCCGCCGTCGAGACGTGGACATGCACCGTCACTGCGTCAATCACAGCCATGGGTGACGTGAGCCTCGGACTCTCGAGACGCCTCTTTGGACAATGCCCAGTGTTCTTGTCGAGAAGGGAAAAGGAGGAGAACAAGCGTCTCGGGCTTGCCGTCTCTCTTCTTCAAGCCCCTTGTACGAATACATAGGTACCTAGTACAGAGTGTACACCGTTTGCACCTCCCAAGCTTAGCGGGGAGCCCCGCCGTCAATTCCCCCCCACGCCCCACTAGCTGGAGTCTTGATGAATCAATCCACTGATGACGCCTTGTTTCAACCTTTCAACAACTAGAGAACGGGACTCTCCATCGGGCGGGTGGCGCTGAGAAAACAGACCAGGAGCCAAGCCATTGTCCCATGTTTCGCGCCATCCCCGCACTCTATCCATCCACTGTATCTCCATCCATGCCCTTCTTCATTACACCAAAGAGACACCAGACGAATTGACAGACAGCATTCCCGGACCCGCCTGCCAAGCACTCTCATACGAAGGCATACATATGTACGGTTACACATGTATGTATATACTTTCCCCTTTGCTCTTTGACTGTATAGAGGCTTCTGCCTAATTCCGCGTAGCAAACATGGCATCATACAATGCCACATCACTTCTCCCGCAGCTGCATCGCAACCTACGCGTCTGAAACTAGACGCTCCAATTAAAGGAGGCGCCAGCACAGCTAGTTGCCTCTTCGGGCAAGTTGACAACGCAGACAAGCAAAGACAGGGCCCATCATGACCTAGGACCTCGGCTCGGCTCTGCCTCATGCTGTGCGACCCAAGTATGCAAACGACTTGAACCGGCCCCTTTCAATAAACTAATTTGGACAAAGAGAATCCACCGCCGGCAGAGGGTGTCGTAATCAGGACTGGGACTTCAGTTTCGTCGTCGACCTCTTGGTCATAAACTCTACACCAGTTGTCTCGTTGTCTATGCCCTTCGTGGTTTGCACCCTCTCTATACGTGGTCTCTTGAACAAGCCATCTCGCGTCTTCGGCGTGGACCAGCACGCTCGCGCAGCCACTTTGTCCCCCCTCACACCCAAGGCAAGTCTCACTAGCGCCGCCAGCTGATCGAATTGCGCTTTGCCTTCTCTAGCGTTCAGAGGCCGGCCCGTGGACATTTACTGGCATGTTCACCTTCTATTGCTCGAGACGCAGGGCCCTCACGACTTCCCCTTTCTTGGTCGTTCGTGTCGAGTTCCTAACCGTGTTCAAGCCCAGGCTGGCCACGGCTCGAGCATGCTTGGCATGCCCCCGATCAACGCTGGCAGTAAGCGCCGACCAATGTTTGAAACCATGAGGCGTTAGGAGTCTCGCTGGCTGACTGCTCACTTGACCTGTAGGTGATTTGTGCCGAGGCCGATGAGCTCAAAGATGATGGGGTTCAGCGCCGTCGCGAAGCAAGCGATTCCTGCCTCCGTCAGCCATTGCTCTGCGCCACATCGTCCGTTTCGGGGCAGCTCACCCGCATACACAACCAGCTTCGTGACGACTTCCACGTCATATCTCACCCTAGGTCTTACGAGTCGCAAGAACATTTCCTTCTCTTCCATGTCGTTTTCTTGGCGAGCGCGGTTCTCAACCGTGCCGAGCTCGGCGATTGATACCCCAGCCGGGTTGCCATTCCCAAGAGTGTGTTCAAGTTCCTGAGAGGGCGACTTTTGCGCGCCAGACGCCTGGGCTACCCGGCCAGATCGGTCCTCTTCCGGGCTCAATGGGTCTAGATTGCCCGGCTTTCCCTTGGCGCTCTGGTTGCTGCCGATGCTTTCGCGGCGCCGCCGCTCTCGGTACGCCAACGTCTCGTACGCGTCTGCTGCGCTTTGCGGCCCAATCGACACCGATCGCCCCCGAGTCGTCGGGTGACGGATGCTCTCGACCATGCGGGGAAAGTCGGAAGCCTTGGGGATGAGCGTGTCCAGCCTCGAGCCCGGCGGCACCGACTTGTACTCGGTGGCAGGCGTGAAGAATCGCCGCGGGAGGCTCCATCCGACATGCTCCATCCAGCGAAAGAGGTGCGGCAGCAGTTTGAGGAGTGCTGGCTTCATCGTCTCACGCCAGGCAAAGATGACGAGGATGCCAAAGGCCAGCCTCGCCGCGTTCACCCACCACCCCAAAGGCGCAACGTCGACGGTATTATCGCCGTACGCGTGCGTCTCCCACGGGTCTGCCGGGATTTTCCCATACGACCACGTTCCAAATTCCAAGCCAATCAGCACGCCGGCAAAGGCAACGCTGTCATCGAAGCAGGGACAGTCATCAGCAGGCTCAGGGTGAAATCTCACAAAGACGACAATGATGACCCCGGCGAGAAAGGGCGCGACCCAGGAGCTAGAGTGCATGTATGCGTCGAAGGACGGGCCATAGTAAAACTCGAGCAAGCCGATGCCGGCACCAAGGGTGGACCCGACAATGACGTCAAGGAAGCCGTGCATGCCGCAATAAAGCCGGCCAAAGACGATGGATGCGGCGTAGAAGTAGGATAGGGCCTCGAGGATGAGCTTTGTGGTGGCCGAGAGTGAGTTTTCGGGGTTGCGTAATATCAGGAGCGCATAGACGGCCACGGACACGGCATTGGCGCTGTGCGTCGAGGGGAAGCCGTATTCAAGGGCTGCCGAGCCCGACATGGTGATGCGATGTAGCGGGGGGGACAGCGGCCGCGGCAAAGAGAAAAAGTCCTTGATGAAGCCTGTCCAGAAGACACCGAGGGCGAGGATATGAACCAGCCTGGTGGATGGCGGGGATGCAGTTAGCATCGGCGAGGTTCAGCTCACGGGAATCGAGATGCCAACTTGCTTGGGCAACTCTGGTGTCCATCCATCTGTACATACCCCTTGCCAAACGACGCGTAGCCGTACCAAAAGAGAATGGGCAGGCCAATCATGAAGAAGGTGTGCGTGCCGAGGTTGGCCGTAATGGCAAAATAGCTGTCGAGCGCCGGGGTGCGCAGCTTCTCCTGCACGCAGGCCAGGTACGGCGTCTCCCAGCGGATCAAGGGCAGCGTCTTCTGGCGGAGATTATAACGCCATGATGGCAGAGCTCTCTTATCTGCGATGTGGCGGCGAGACGTCAGACGGGGTTCGAGAGGGGCGGTTCGAGGAGAGCTCCGGGCCAAAAGCTTGCGACAACTGTGTCTCCCCCCTCCTCCCCTTGCATGGACCGGGACTCACAGTGGTCGAGACTTCTCAGCCCCGCATCCGGGACATCGTCTGGCTTTGAATTTGCGGGTAACTGGGGCAGGGCATCTCGTCGCGTGTCGCCGCTCATGGTGGGAGTCGCACGCGATTGGGGTCGCAGGGTGAGATGTCGATGGGTCGCGGGTCGCGGTCTGGGGAAGCCGACATTGAGCGACGAGATGTAGAGACGGGCGACCCGGCGACGACGACGAGGAGGAGCAGAAGGAGCAGGAGCAGGAGGATGAGGAAGACGCCGAGGAGGAAAATGGAAGAATGGGGGTCAAAGGAGCGACGGTGGACAAGATTTTCCCAGAGGATACCTCGACTTTGTACACACATGCAAGATGGGGGGAGGAGAAGATGGCGCGAGCCGAGGCCCGCTGATGAGGGTCCCCTACGCGGCTAGTCGAATCCCTTTGGGGGTTCCCGCTTGGGAGGTACTGCTGTAAATACTTGCCAATTGGGCCCGAGCTTAAAATCAAATCAAAAGAGCATTGCTATTACGTATCCGTACCTACCTTGGGTCGTAGATGGACCAACTTTATCAAAGTCTACCCGCGCCACCTATGCGTGGAAGAAGCCTTGGGTCTAGGCGCCTTGTGAGGCGGGTGAGCAGTCGGACAAGCAATCAATTAATTAAGCGGTCAGACAGCAGTCAATCAAGCAGTGTAAGATTGACTTGCATGAGATTCTAGTTCACGGGCGCCTTCCGTAGTCGTGCGCGTGACCTGTCATGTGATCCTTCTAGCCCGGTACATGTGGTTCAAGCCAATGACCGTTATTTAAGACAACGCATCACGAATTGACAGACGGCACGATTAACAAGCGATCGACACACTGCGACTCCTCTGTCATAAAGACGCTGAGCAGATATCTAACTTCGCTGAAATACAATCGAAAGTCCGTTATAACAAGAAACACCGCCAGATGGGCTTTCAGCCGGGAGATAGGGCCTACCTCAGGCTACCATCTGCCAGGCAAACCACCACGGAAGTGGCCTTAACAACGCACTGGCTCCTTCAAGATCATTGGGAAGATCCCTCCCACTAGCAGATACACGATATGATCTCCGTCATACACCTCGTCCCGGCCCCTAAGGGACCGGATCCATTCGGCAGGGACCCGCCTACACTAAAAGCTGTAGAGGTTAAGGGCGAAAACGAGCAATGGGAGCTCGACCGCATTGTTTAAGGTCGTGTACGCAGAGGCTAGACGCGCAACTGTCGAGAGACAGCTGTCCGGCTGCCAGCCGTCAAGGGTTGGAAGAACCTCGCCCAAAACCTTTCCCTCTCTTCCACCGCAACTCTCCCCGTTTTCTTTTCTTTCCTCCGCCACCACCTCTTTTCTTCTGTTCCAACCACAACGAGAACCTCCGGGTAGGCAACGAGGACACCCCCGAAGACGCAAGTCAGGGAATAGACCTTGACACCGAAGACGATGACCAAACCCAGAAGAAGCGTCCGGGAACAGGGTCAGAGCTGGGCGCAGACGCTGTGCGTTGGGCGAAGAACCAACCGGTGATGAAACCGACCATGTTGCACCAGCCGGCTCTCAACGGCACAGTCCTCATCGACCTGATGAGCAACGTGCGTAACACTGGAACCTCAGGCACCGAAAACCATTTCGATCGCATCCATCAACCGCTGGCACCGCATGCTTTCACGTCCGATGCGAAGAAGTGGATACGGAATTTCGCGACATCTTAGCGGAAACCGAGAGACCAGTACCAATATGAAAGCAGTTTCCCTATACTTGGAAAGTGGCAGTCAATGCTGGACAAGGACAAACTTCGAGCCATGACCCCTGCGGACCGATACCTCCTTTACCTCTGGATGTCAGCGTACAGCGGCAGGCACTCAAAATGGACATGATCTACCACGGTCTGGATTACGACCAACGTGCCTACGAGGTGGTCGAGGATAGCGATCCAATCGAGCTATCTGTCTGGACGGATCGACCACTTACCGAGGTCGCTCAAGACCTTAACAAGCTCGCAGCAAAGATAAACCCTGAGGATCTTTACCAGTGGATCGCTGTCAAGGCAGAACAGATCCGGGTGATGGAAAACGTATACAAGGACATGATGACTGAGCTGACGGTCGTAAATACCACGGTACGATCGATCAAGGAGTCAACGGCGCAGCGGATGAGAACTACGGTGGCCATGGCCAAAGTGGCTCAGGGAATACGGGACGTCGCGGGAACAGGTTCACTCTTGTACAAGGATTTCATCGACCTCGCGTGTAGCAGAGAGAGCTAGGGGCCAGCCGTGGGGTACCATGGAGCAGGATAGATATCTAGCCTTGAGCTTACTTGACTAGACTGCTCAGAGTTTGAAACCGGAAAGTACGCCACGCCAGATAATTAACACGACTGCGCCATCAATTAAAGCGACGCACGTGTCCGTACAGTGTAAGAGCAATCCACCAGTAGTACATCATCCCTCATGCCCACAAGGGGCCCGCGATGGAAGCGGCCGTTCAGCCCAGCTCGGCCCAGACACTTTGGCGGCCTTGGAACACGCGCGCCTGGCGGCTGGGACGGAGACGCGTCGACAAGAGCCCGCGAATGCCTCGCAGAACGCCTCACTCTGCTCAAGGGTCGTACACCTTGTGCTTCTTGGGCCAAGCCGGGTCCACCTTGAAGCGTCCGACGTCGAGGGCCTTCATCTTGGAGTTGTAGATGGCCCTGTTGCCGTGCTTGGGCTTGATCTGATCCGGGTTCGGGAAATGGACGCCCGTGCGCTCCGTCGCGTAGTGGGAATACTTCTCTTGCTTGGGGCAGTCGATGATGTAGAAGTTGCGGTTGAACTCCAGCGACGCCTTGGAGGCTAGCTGCGTCATCTTGATGACGACTTGCGCCAGTGACCGTTCATGCCAGTGGTCGAGGAAGAGCGTCGCGTCCCCCCAGTCGCCGCGGACGTAGTTGAACTGCCAGGTGACGGTCCTCGCGCCGATAATGTCCTTGAGGGCCTTGTCGCCTCGCCCGAACCAGGCGCCGCCCATGTCGAAGAACTTGGTGTGCATGGACCGACACCTGAGCCACATGAAGTTGCGCCGGTAGTACTCTTCCCTGCTCAGCGGCCGCGTCCAGAGCTCGGCCGTCTTGTTGAGCACCACCTTGAGCCGTGCGCAGTTGCGCGCCGCCTCGCTCATGTTGCCCGGAGGCCCAGGCGCGAGCATGGCCGTGTCGCGTCGCATCCTCTTGCCCTGGCCATTGGTTCCCGTGGCTGTCGCCAGCAGAGCCGTTGTCAAAAGCACCCATGCGCCAAGTGCCTTGGCCCAGCAGACCATTTTGCTCTCGTCTCTCTCTCTCTCGGGTACTTTTGACTTCGCCAGTCGTGTACTGGAAGAACAGAAAAGCAAGGATATCAAGGTTCAAGTGCTACTTTGGTGGAGTGGACGCTGAGGCAGATACGACGACGTGTTAAATACCCGGCTCGACGGCAGCAACACTTTGGTTGAGACGGCCGTGGTGGCTTGGGGCCAAAAAAAAAACCCCTCATCTTTTCCGGGGCGTTTAGACTTGCACTGCCACTTGATGCCTCGTCAATCTGCCACAAAGCTTATGCAGTCCGCCAAAGGCAAATATGCGAATGTAGGCCATGGCAAGTGCCAAAGCCTCCTCAAAGGCGGAAAAGGGGCGAAAATCACAGCCGCTGCGCCCTTTGGCCTTGCCGCCCTGTGCCCTTTCCACCCGCGGTGCCCCCTGCGCCTCCACCTCTTACGAGGTTTGTCCATCAGCCCAACATCTCCCGGAGCACCTTGATCTGCTCGACAACACTTGGCTTGCTGGTGCCACCCTTTGCCGACCTCCGCTCAACGCTCGTGTCGTAGTTGAAGACGTCGCGAATGTCCTCGTCGAAGCGGCCATCGATGGCCTTGAGCTGCTCGTAGGACAGCTCGTTCATGGGGATGCCCGTCTCTTCCGACTTGGCGACGCAGCGGCCCGAGATGTGGTGGGTCTCGCGAAAGGGGACGCCCTTGCGAACGAGATAGTCGGCGACGTCGGTGGCGAGCATGAATGGGTCCAGGGCGGCGCGCATCCGGTCCGCATTGGTGGTGAGGGTGGAGAGAACGCCATTGGCAATCTGGATGCTGTCCGAGACGGTCTTGACGTGATCGAACATGGGCTCGACACTCTCCTGCAGATCCTTGTTGTAGGTGCTAGGGAGGCCCTTTTGAGTCATCATGAAGCCGGCCATGTGCCCAAAGGCGCGACCGCTCTTGCCGCGCAGCAACTCGAGGCTGTCGGGGTTCTTCTTCTGGGGCATAAGGGAGCTCCCGGTGGAGTAGGCGTCGGCGAGGCGCACGAAGCCGAACTCGGCCGTGGAGTAGATGATGAGGTCCTCGGCCCAGCGAGAGATGTGTTGCATCACCATGGCGCCCCATTGGAGGGTCTCGGTGACAAAGTCGCGGTCGGCGACGCCGCCCATCGAGTTCCACAGCAGGCCGTCGAAGCCGAGCTCCTTGGTCATCATGTCGCGGTCGATGCCAAAGGGATTGCCGGCGAGGGCACCGCAGCCCAGGGGGTTCCTGTTGACGCGCCGGATGGTCTCGCGCAGGCGCTCGAGGTCGGCGGCAAAGGCCAGGCCGTAGGAGAGCAGCCAATGACTCCACCGAATGGGCTGGGCACGCTGCAGATGGGTGTAGCCGGGCATGACCAGGTCAATCTCACGCTCGGCGCGGGCGGCGACAAGGCCCAGGAAGTCGACGAGATGCTTCTCGATGGTGCGCAACTCGTCACGCAGCCACATGCGCATGTCACAGACGACCTGCTCGTTGCGGCTGCGGCCCGTGTGTAGTTTGCCGGCCACTTGCTTGCCGATGGTCTCGCCGAGGCGGCGCTCGTTGGCCGTGTGGATATCTTCGTCGATACCAGGCACAATGGAAAAGACGCCCGTCTCCCATTCCTTCTCGACGTCGCGCAGGCCCTTTTCGATCCGCTCAAACTCTTGCGAGGTGAGGATGCCGGCCTTGGCGTTGGCTCGGGCGAAGGCGATGCTCCCGAGGATATCTTGCTTGTAAAGGGCACGATCAAAGTTGATGCTCTCGTTGTACTTGACCATGAGGGGATCGAGGCCGCCTATGCGCGCGAATGGAAGCGGGAACAAGTCAGACACTGGTTTCAAGCCTGCCCCTTCCGCCTTGGCCGTCTTGAAGATGGCCATTGGAGTTCTAAAGTAAAGATAGGGTCATACCTGTAAAGCGGCCGCCCCAGAGCATATTGCCCTCTGGCTTGGAGCTGGACGTCATGATGGATTGACTCGGCTGTTAGAGGCGGGCGGGGAGAGCAGAGAGGAGCCGAAGTGACGAAGAGGGGTATGTACGAGGCATGTCTAGAGGAACGCACGAGGAGGCCTCGAGTCTCCAAAATCCCCCCACCCAAAATCTAGCCCTCTGATTCGTCGGCGTTCTCGACTCTCATTGGTGGATCCTCGCCGCCAGGCCACGTGACTATAAGGCCCGGCTGCTATTGGTCCGGCTGCTGCTTCGGCTGCTGCTTCGGCTGCTAGGCCCGGCCCGGCTGCTACTGCTAGCCCGGCCGCTAGCCAGCTACTGCTATAGCTGCTGGCCTGGCCGCTGGTGCTATAGCTGCTGGCCCGGCTACTGCTTCTATAGCTGCTAGCCTAGATGACTCAATCCTACGTCCCTCAAGGCTCTTTGCGTAACCCGCGACCGGGTTGCCCTACCTGTGACTGCAGGTCAGGGGGTGAACTTTCGGGAAAACATTGATCCGACGCCGTGTGCTAGTTGGCAGACTGGACAGCTAGGTAGCCCGAGACAGCCACTCCACTCTACCTAGCTAGGTAGGTAGAGAGAGAACGCATTTAACTCTATGAGAGTTCTAAGTTCTATAAGAAGCTTTCTTTTCAATTAGTATTTACGTCTTTTTTACGCAACTACTGGTTGAAGGTAACAGAATGCATCGAAGCACATATAACTATAAGAACTACAGTCGCGAGAGTGGGCGGTGAGACGCACAACCAAGGCGTTTCGAGTATACGATGCCACTCATCGACATATATGCCTGCGTATCCTCTTTTCTGTCGTAGCTAGATTTAGCATACGTTGCTGGCTGGCTCTGGGCTATAAGTACACGTCCCTCGGCTTACACAATCCTCCTGTTTGCTCGCACACCTAAGATGCAGTGATTTAAACTTCCAACCTTCAGTCCATAACTTACGGCATGTGCCTCTGCGGGTATAGCCATAGCCAAACCACTTGCCAGTACAACCTGGCCGCTCCCAGTAACTGATTTGTACTTGCCCGCTAGGACATAGGCCTGCCGCATCAGTATCAACCGACGCAACCGCGCAGTTCGTATCGATACATAAGCCATCGTATCGTTATTCCCGCCAATTGTCCAGCGTCATGCTCCAATTGTAGGCGATAATCCTGTACGTATCGCCTTCTTCGGCCTTGAACCAGAAAGTACATACTCTTCCACGAAGGCCAGGGCCAGCTTGAGATACCTGTCCCGCCATTGCAGCGACGACGGCCGCGGCGTGGATGGGGCGAAGCATCGTGGCGTATTGGCTCGTAAATGTAATAGCTTGCAAGCAGATGGATGGCTCGAATCTATCGAGACGGTGATGCCATAGCAACATACCAGTACAGAGTACACGCAGAGCGAATATTTATACTTGGTTGCGGTCGCCTACGATTGACGCTGATGGGTTTTTAAACAACTGTGCACAACGTCCAACGCTGCTGTGCCGAAAGTTGGACCCGACGCGGCCGCACTAGACGGACACGGACCAGAAGAATCTGGTGCGTAGCGGATCTATTGCCTAGATAGCAAATGCAAGTCCGGAGATATCCGCCTGCTGCATCACCCTACCCTTGGCTTGTGACGTGCAGTCGCGCGTGTCGGACTCTGGAAAGGCTCACATAGCATCCAAAGGTATCCAGATCTCGACACAAGACTTGAGAAGGCCCCCGATGACAGACGTAGTATGGACCTTTTTTGATGTTTACTTGGTGCCGAAGATGCCAGGCACCGGCAGCAAACGAAATGAATCTAGACTGGCACAGCTTAGAATGTTTCTTGGTCTTTGTTACGACGGCACATGTACTCTGAGTCGCACTCTCGCTGAATCCAAAACTCTCTTTCGTCCAACCTATAATCCTAACCGAGGCCAGTGAAACTAACAAGTTAGACTCAGTAATATCTGACAGATCACTATCAACACGCAAGGGGCATGTCGGGTAACCGTCGCAAAAGTATAGTGTAGAACCACCGTACCCTATATTTTACGTGACAGAGCATTTACCCTGGCTGTCTATGCTGAGAAACTTGCCTTGATATCTTCTACAGCTACAGACGGAACCCAGACGCCAAGAACAAGTTTCAAGTGCCCATCTGCTCTAGTGATGCTTGCCAGTTGATGTGAAATAGAATACGCCGTGCTCTTTACTCGCCATCACCACTATACCGGGGCTCCCAGTTGATGCGTGCAGTTATTCTTGGATTGCAGCTATCAAGGCCAACTGCCCAAATCTTTCCGAGTGGCATCAAGTTTGTCTTTGAGATTTGCCTTAGTCCTGCACCTCGACCTCTTCGTCTTCAGGCAGATCGGGCCAGGCGTCCAGGTATAGCTCGCGCCACCCGCCTATCTCGTCGGCCGCCTTGCGCCGGAGCTCCACGGGGGAGCAGAGCAGTAGGTCTACAAAGTGACAGTTTGCTTGGAACTCGTATAGCGTTATTGGGCTCCCGTCAAACATCAAGTCCAAGTTGGCGAAGCTATAGAGCCAGGAGCTCGTCGGTTCCTTGTCGGCGGCGGTGCTTTCTTCACGGCCTCTCCAGCCTGGATTAACGCCAAGGCGACTGCCACGTCCGGATTCAAGGTGCGAAAGGTAGTGCTTGTTGCTGCATCTTTCTGCTTCGTCCAGGAGGATAGAATCCGGCGCCATGTCCAGGGCGTCAAACTCGTGCTCATAGTCGGCCACAATGCACGCATGTGCGATGGGGAGGAGCATCTCTGGCCGCCGACGCGCGAGTTCGGCAAGAGTTTCGGGGCGTGGCCTGAGAGGATACTAGATGAGATAGGGCAGAAACCTGGGGCTTGCAGTTGTTGCAAGAGACAAGTCGTTGCACATGATGTGGCGTGCAATGATGGCCCTCCAGATATCCATGATGCCGTTTTCGACGCGCTCGGCTGCCGCGGCGTTGTCGTTGAGCTCTTCGGCCCACCACTTGGCAAAGGTTGTGCTGTGGTAGATGCCCCGTACAATGCACAAAAGCTCTGAGGCCACCAGGCCTGGACGATGTAGTCGCGCGTAGCGATCCACGTTGCCTTGGTAGGCGGCCATGAGGATCAAAATGTCCTTGTTCACCAGCGGCAAGTCCGGCGGAAGAGGCTTATACAGCCACTGGACTTGGTTCTCCTGGAGGCGCGGGGGGATTTCGCCGGCGTCTTCGGCGATGCCTTGATCCTCGGTGATGTCGAAAAGTCGGCGAGAATCCAGGGTGGAGAGGCACGACTGAACCGTGTTGCCGACTGAATCCCTCAGGGAGAGCCAAGAGCACACGGCAGTGTCTCCATTGAGGAATGCGCCTGGTCTAGGGTCGACGAGGTTGACTGTCCTGGTGTAGTCGTCCATGACGGCGTACCGAGTAGGAGCGCGGGTGATGTCGTTGAAGATGTCGTCTGACGGCTGCCAAAACGACATGATGAGGATCTGGTGAGATGGAGAAAGGTGGCTCGAGTCCGAGATTTGCCGCCCAAAGTTACGGCCACGTTCAATCTTTAAACCGGGCCGAGTCTTGTCGAATCCGTATGCACTGCTACCCTGGCGTCGCCGACTGCCATGTGCGTTGAGGAGAACAGCGACGGCACATGCATGTTCTACAAGCACCGCGACTGTCACGAGATGGCCGACGCATACCGTCTCCAGCAGAGCCATATTCTACACCCTGAGCGACGACAAGACGTCGCCAGGGCTGGAACCATCTACACAGAATTGACACATGTGCCAGCCGGCAACACCCCCCTCCCTCACCAGCTCCTGTCCGTGATGCCCGAGTCCTGGACATGCTCTTCCTTGTACCCGGCCAGACTCCTCCGCAGCGGCGTTATCGAGTCGCAGGCAGCACTCCTCTTCATGACGGGCGGCTCCCCATTCTTGTCCAGGTGCGGATGGAGGTGGCAGCCGCTGGGGCCCATCCAGTTGGCGCCGTGGCAGAGCGGATCCTCGCCGCAGAGCCTGGCGCACTCGGCCAGGCCCTTGACCTCGGGGCGGTTCCTGATGGTGTCCTGCGAGCTGTTCCAGCAGTGCCGGCACCGCAGGCGCGACTGCTCGCCGCCGGCCACGACCTGGCCGCCGCCGTCGTCGCAGGACATGGCCGGCTCGTCGGCCAGCGCCTCTGTGCGGGCCGCGTCGCAGCCCGTCTTGCACGAGCCGCAGGCCCCGAGCGCGTGGGCGCTGCGAAAGGCGGCGGCGCGGATGGTCGGCTGGTCGGCGCTGGTGCTGTAGAGACAGCGCTTGGTGCGCGGCTCGTAGTCGACACTGCGGCACTGCGGCATGACGCTGCAGGCCGTCATGCACGCCTCGTACGACTCGCGCCGGTCGTGCGTGAGGTACCTTGTGCCCTGGCGGTGGTTGCAGGACATGAGGAAGTTCTGTGTTGCAGGCCAGTTAGCCCGGGTAAGTGGCCGCAGCGCCGTCGCCCTCCCCTGACTGACCTCTCCCGCGGCGCCCACAAAGAGCTGGCCGTGGGCATGCGGACACTCGGTCGAGCACAGTGCCGACGTCGTCAACGGCACCTCGTTGGCGGGCGGGAGCGTCACAAAGGCGTGGTGCACCCGCTCGGCGCTTGTGGTGGAAAAGCCGCCGTTGCCGTACATTCTGCAGTTGTCCTCGGCGGCCCTGCTGTCGTACGAGACGCTATCTTGCACCGTGAGCAGTCGGGCCGGATGCCAGGGGGACAGGCTTACCGACCTCTTGCACTTGTTGGTTGCAACGCACATCTCGACGCACTTCTTGTGGCTCGACGCCGTCCCCTGCTCGACAACGGTGGCGGCGCCCGTGTCGGTGCAGCACTGCAGATAGAACCAAGTGCCGTCGGAGCCCTCCCAGATCTTGCCGTTGTCTGGCCAGCCCATGTCAGCGCGTTTCCCTCGTCATCGAGCAGGCCTACGCCTACTGGACGGGCAGCTCAGCTCAGAAGCCGTCTCCGGCTCCTTCGTGGCCCGGGCCTCGCGCACTTCGGGGCACGGGGCCGGATACCAGGCATCTCCGACGGCCCAGGGCGCGGTTTCGGACGGGGCCTTTTTGAAGAAGCACTTCTTGTTCTGACGATGCCAGTCGCAGCTATAGCACTCGGCGTCCCTGGCACAGCCGTCTGCGCACTCCCTCAGCGACGGACAGGGCTCGTCTCTCCAGTGGCCCACGCTGTGCCCCGTGTCGCAGCGCAACTCGTAGGTGATGGCATTGCTAGACCGGGCGTCAGTGACTCGGTGCCCATGGTTCGGCCAGCAATTGGGCCATACGTTGTGTATTTCTTCTTCTCGTCGGCCGGACAGGTGAAGGAAGCCTGGTCACCGCCGCCGAGAGGCTTCTGGCTGTTGTCGCCCGTGGCCGGCTCGGTAGGGGGCAGCTGGTCCTCGACCTTTTCCACAAACATCCAGGTCGAGAGATCGGCAAGGTCAAAGGCATCGCCGGCCTTCTTCAAGGCGCACTTGCTGCTCTTTCCGACAAAGACGCTGTGCACGCACTGCGCGTGTTTTG
Organism: Ophiocordyceps robertsii; assembly: GCA_027405785.1. NCBI lineage: Eukaryota > Fungi > Ascomycota > Sordariomycetes > Hypocreales > Ophiocordycipitaceae > Ophiocordyceps > Ophiocordyceps robertsii. The sequence goes on from JAPEBW010000565.1 coordinate 14,226, forward strand.
CGCACCTCTCGGCGCACTCGCCAAGACTGTCGCACGCCTTCTCGTCCTCGATGGGCAGGCCTCGAATGCCTTTGCCGCACTCCAATCTGTATTTCTTGCCGCCTCTGGTATTCGCCCGAGACGTTAGCCAGACAGACTCTTCCCTCAGCCCTTTTCAGACATACGTAACGAGTGTCTGTCCCTTGTCATCAGGGCAGGCGTATTTGGCGTGGGCGGCAACGAGGACGGTCCATTCAGCCGCGGCCAGAACGGCCAAGACCGAGGAGAGTGCAATCTTCATGTTGGCTCGTGCAAGGAACAAAGACTCGGGAAGAAAGGTGACGGACAAGGTGGTTGGGGTCGGAGGACAAGGGCACAGCTTTAAACAAAACATGACGGGCCCTCTGGGTTCAAACGAGACAACTAATAAAGGCACACGGTTGTTGTTCCAAACGGCACCGCATCAATCAAACCGCGGTCGCCCGCTCGTCATGTTTGCTCATCGCGGACGCCGGGAATGTCTCAAGGGACACACATCTCAGCTGCGCCACGTCCCTCGAAAATAGGGTTACAATAGGCTGCAGGTGCGATTGCAGAGACGTCGTATCGGCACTGGAGCAGTATCATCAATCCGGCAAGTCCGATGCTGGCCCGCGGTTGCAGGTGACGGGTCACCCACCTCTACTCTAAGCCGTGCAAAACGTGAGCCTATTCTTATTCTTTCCGGAGCGGCATCTTGAGTAAACCCACCCCTGCTCTAGCCTGGACTTGCAACATAGTCACCAGACCCCTTTATAGTCCAGGGCATAGAGCCATTCCTCACGGCTAATGTTTATGGTTTGGGCTCGTCTTACACGGAACTGTCGCAGGAGTTGCTCTTCAGCCAGAGGAGAGCGAGGGACACCTGGCGATGCTGCGCCACCTTTTGACAAGTGACCCCCGTGGCATTGAGTCCAATGTTCTGGACCCGGGCTCAGCTCTGCATAGATTTGCAGCAAGTAATATCTCGTGCATGCGTCATCAATCAATCAATCAAGAGCCTCTTCAGCCGCTCCTCACTTCGACAGGTGCCTACCATGGCTATGCAACCTGCACCTTTGAGACACGAGATAATACGAGATACTGCTACGTGGCGTTCCCTCTCATGCCGCCCTCGCCGCCTCAACCTTTCCCCGGAAGCAACTTCATGTTTCCCCAATTCAGGCCCCTATTCTACACCACTTCATGTTGTGAAAAGAGGATAGATGTTGCCGCGTACTGTGTATCTAGACTACTCGGGGGGTGCTTGAATATCGTTGCCTTAAAACCCCCCTACTAACCCGCAACAGCATCTCTCATTCAGGCCATTGCCTAGTCACCTGCAACTTCTTTGATATCAATCTACAATGCGATCATCGGTTACCGCATGCCTGCTTGTTGCGCTGGGCAGCCTGCACGATGCCGCAGCATCCACCAACCGTGACCAAACCGTCCTGGCCGCCGGCGAGGGCAGCACACTGACCTTGGTCGAGAGCGAGCCGCCGCTAATGTTCAAATTCACAACGAACCGACCCGAAGACGACAACTGGGTCGGCATCTGGAAGGCCGGCGACACGGATGCGCCGAGGTCCGACTATCTGGCATGGGCGACGGCGGCCGGCAGCAACGGACACACGCAGGTCGACCCTCCCGGCTCCATGGGGCCGGGCAAATACAGAGCGTACCTGCTGCGGCAGGACGGCACCAGGGTTCCCCTTACAGGCCCGTTCGAGTTCGACTACTCATGCAATATCGGCCAGAAGGCCTGCCATGACAAGTGCATCCCCCTCGCCGAGTTTTGTTGCCCCAGGGGCCAGAAAGAATGCAGCGGCTCCTGCATAGACGACTCGTGGATATGCTGCCCCAAGGGCCAAAAGGAATGCAATGACGCCTGCATGGACAACTCGCGGCTTTGTTGCCCCCGAGGCCAGAAGGGCTGCAGCGGATTCTGCATAGACGACGCGCGGGTATGCTGCCCAAGAGGCCAGAAGGACTGCCACGGCGCCTGCATCGACGACGCGCGCATCTGTTGCCCGGCCGGACAGAAGGAATGCAACGACTCTTGCATGGACACGGCGCGCATCTGCTGCCCCAGGGGCCAGAAAGAGTGCAACGGCTCTTGCCTCGACGGCTCGCGCATATGCTGCTCGAGCGGCATGAAGGAATGCCACGGCGCCTGCATCGACACGGCGCGCATGTGCTGCCAACCCGGCCAGAAGGAGTGCAACGGCGCCTGCATCGAAACCTCGCGGATATGCTGCCCGAGCGGCCACAAGGAGTGCAATGGCGCCTGCATCGACAACGTGCGCATGTGCTGCCCGAACGGCCACAAGGAGTGCAATGGCGCCTGCATCGAAACCTCGCGGCTATGCTGCCCGGGCGGTCTCAAGGCCTGCAACGACGCCTGCATCGACAACGCACGAATGTGCTGCCCAAGGGGCCACAAGGAGTGCAACGGCGCCTGCATCGACAGCTCGCGGCTCTGCTGCCCCGGCGGCCAGAAGGAGTGCAACGGCGCCTGCACCGACCAGGCGCGAGTGTGCTGCGTAAACGGCCAGAAGGAGTGCCACGGCGCTTGCATCGACAACTCGCGGCCATGCTGCCCGAAAGACCAGAAGGACTGGGGCGGCAAGTGCGTGCCGTCCTCGGCAGTTGTATGCAGTGGCAATCTCATGCGTCGCCCCAAGATTTGCTGGATTTGTGGTGTGGGAAAAGTCCAGTACTTCCGAGAGTGCTCTCGTTCTGGACAGGTTCCGTCGTGCGCCATAAGTAAAACTAACCGTGGCGGTCGTGGCCGGAGCAACAGCTGGTGGCCATGTTGAAGCATCAATGTCTGGCTCCATTTCAGTCTTACCGGTTCTCACATTATGAAGCTCCTTTACCCATCCACGTCTCGTGTGCGTCAAAGAACAAATACGGCGCTGCTGGTGTAAGTGGTCTTGATCGGGCAGAGGAAATCAAGGACTCTTGCTAGTCTCCTGAAGTGCCAGAATTGCAATCATCATATTAACCCCTGTACATGTCCATCAACCTGAGCTATCCTAGTGCTAGAAGCGGCCTTTCAACAACACCCACCACGACAAACAAATTAAACCTGCTGCCTGTAGCCTGTCAAGCGGCATGGCAAGTAAGCGACCCGACGGGAACAACTCGTCTAGGTACAGGCCATCAAGCCTCGAACCTTGTCCACTCCTCCAACTTCACTTTGTGTTTATAAGGCCCTCGACGGGCAGCACTACGACGCTGGCGAGGCTCGCGTCAGGAGCCGAGTAGCCGTCGACGTTGCGGAAGTTGCCGAGGGGGAGGGCGAGGGCCTCGGAGCTCGAATCCCTGGGACCGATCGAGACGGGCTGGATCTCCCAGACGGACATTTCCTCGGCCTTGGACTTGGTGGTGTCCCAGAAGCTCTTGGGGGCGTGGCGCCCGCCGACGGCGAGGTCGTCACGAAGGCACCAGATCCTGTACACGTCGGGCTCATCCCAGCCCTTCTGGGCAACGTCGCCGAGCGAGACGTAGCCCTTGGGCGGCACCGGTCGCCAGAAGGAGACGGGCTCCTTTGCGCTGATTGCGCGGTCGTTCCAGATCTGCGTGTAGCCGGCCGGGGAGGCCACGGCCGGCCTCCGGCTATAATGGAGGTTGGCCCCGACCAGGAGTGTCCGGCGGTTGCCGTTGATGTCGTCGTAGCTTTCGACGCCAACACTGCCTAGGGGGCGCAGAGACCCTTGCGACCGAGGGTTCCAGAAGCCGCCGTACCTCTCGGCGCCGGTGCCGCGGTCGAACCAGACGCCATCGTACGCTGACGTTGCGGTAATCACAAGGTCGCTATACTCGACGCTGGCCATGTTGAGATGTTTCCGTAGGGTAGAGATTGATATTTTCTCGAAGCTTTTACTTGCTTATCATGGACCCCGGAACAGAGGGCAGTGTCTTTATATTATACTCGACCGTGACTGTAGCTTCTTGGAAACCTCGGTCCCGCTTGTTCAGTTTGCGCTCCAGCAAGACCGGCCCGCAACGTCGTACCGTGTGTCGCGGCTTGCAATGGAATCACCATGGATATTGGGCAGCAGCTTACACCGCCGGCGGGCCGAGCCGTTGCGTCATCTGTCGTATGCATAGCGAGCATTGCCTTGCCGCCTCAATGCTGGGCCGAGCTGCAGGGTGCAGTTATTGCCCACGGGGTTGTAGTTGTCCCTTTTCAGTCCAACATGCGGGGACCATGCCCCTGCCGTCCACTTGCCTCCATCAGCCTCTGCCGTCTACTTTCCTCCGTCAGCATCTGCCGTTGAACCAGTCACCAAGAGTGGAGGCACCTCCGAAAGGCGTGACTGGTAACGTGGTCACAGAGGCTCCCTCGTCATCTGCAGCTGCGGCCGTTCAGCTGGCCCAATAACGCCATCAAGATGCATAGGCAACGGCTCAGCAAAACTTGAGTGACGAGTCGCATCTTTCGGCACATGTAAAGCTCCGTTGAACCCACCACGTGATCAGAAAAGGTCCTAGCTGCTGTGGGCTATCCTCGGTAACACCCCAGCTAATTGGCCGTGGGGATAGGCATCGTGGTGTTTTCGCGTAAACTCAATCACCCGGGCCTCGTTGGCGACTACCTAGTCGGGAAATACCGTGTAACCAGGCTTGGGAAAGCGAATGGTGGCATCTACATGTACGCAGCCCCCCTTATGAAGCTGATTCTAAACAAAAGTTGTATGATTCGGCAAACCATCCCACGATACCTCGAGCGTCCGTGCCAGATCGTTGTTGGGCGACGAGTTGCAGAATCTCTTTCCGGGCGGCAAAGGCACATTGCTTGGAAAAGTATTGGCGTTGCTGGTCTCCAAGCTCGTCAAAGTTATTCCCATTTTGGCCGCCGTGGTTCTGAGAGAGATTGGGGGAAAGCGACGCGGGGAACACCCGACGTCTGAAATAGTCCGTTCCACGTGATTTCAAGGGAGGTACCAGGTACCTAGGTAAGGGTACGGATAGGTGGCTCACTCTCCACAATCAACCTTCACGTCCCTTGTCTCTCTCAAGCTCTACCATATAAGGTTCAGCCTCCACTTGTCGAGTCAGAGACAGCACCAGGCAGTTGATGAGAATCCAGGAGCAGAGAAGCCCGCAACGTCTAGCAGGCAACAACAATGCCGCCACCCCTCCGCCTCGCAGGCCTGCACTGCGCCATCGTCGGCGGCACCGGCATCATCGGCGCCTCCATTGCGAAAGCCTTTGCCCATCAGGGCGCCGCCGTCACCATCCTGGGTCGCCGCGCCCTGCAGCTTCGCCCCCAGCTCGAGCCCGAGCTGCCGCCCTGTGAGCCCGGCTCAGAGACGCCCTTGTCCCACCGCTTCATCTGTCTGGACATCGGGGACCACGTCGACATCAAGAATGTCTTTGCCCCGTCTCGGCTTTTCGAGTCCAAGGCTCACCCCCCCGCATCCCCACCACGCGCTGAGGCGTCCGAGGCAAGCTGCCCTGGACCCTCTCTTCTTGACCTCGTCGAACATGCCCATTCGAGAGTCCGTGGCTGACCCGCCCGCCCAATGGAATTAGTACCCAGATGACGAACCTGTGGGACCGCTCGACATCTTGGTCAACTGCGCCGGCATCGCGCACACGTCGCTCTTGAAGCGGACCACTGACCTGGACCTCGCAGCCATCGTCGACACCAACCTGGTGGCTGCAATGGTCATTAGCAAGTACGCCATGATACGGCCTCACGGTACGTCGTCGGGTCCACTCCTCACTCGTCCGCCAAATCTTCACTGACACGCCAAAGGCTGCATCATCAACGTCTCTAGCCTCATGGCAAACAAGGGCGGTCTCGGTGCCACCGCCTACGCTGCTTCCAAGGCCGGTCTTGTAGGCAAGTGCTCCTCTTCGCACATCAAATCGTTCCATCATTTCTACATAGGCTCCCCCCAGAGGCCATTTTCCCACACCCTACTTGTACACTATATGTTGACAATGCGCTCTCTAGCCTTCACACGGGCTCTGTGCCTGGAAATGGCCGCCAAGTCCGTCCGTGTCAATGCCCTGTTGCCAGGATGGGTCGATAGCCGTATGTGGACTGGTGAGTGCAGTCCATCCTCGACCTTGCCTCTTACCCTTGTCGTCGCAAAAAGATTCCGTCCTAGCCAAGCTTACCGCCGTCATCCATAGACCTGAAGCCCGAGCTGAAGGAGGCAAATCTCAAGGCCACACCCCTCGGACGCGTCGGAGATCCTTCAGAGGTCGCACACGCTGCCCTTTTTCTCGCCTCAAATCGCTTCGCCAATAATTGCGTCCTCAACCTCGACGGCGGGCTGAGCGCATCTTGAGCGGCTATGCTGAGCTGCCGCATTTGGACCAAGTTCAAGCTCAGTCGTCATCAATGACAATAGCGCCGCCAGCGTCCTCTACGATGACCACGTCGTTCGTCGACTCGGCCATTCTCGCCTTCTTCGTAGGCTGGCCCTCGTCGTCGGGATGCGACCTCTTGGTGCCTTTGTGCCCCGGTTGTGGAGCTGCGTCAAGGAAGTAGTGCTTCCCGTTCAGGTGGCCGTCGCCATTGGCCTCCGACTGTGCAGGCTTCTTGGGCTTCCGAGGAATTTCGGGGCGGTCAATAAAGGAAGCCTTGACTGGTTTCTCGTCACTGTCCATGATCCTGGAGATGGTCAGCTCTGCTCACTCTCTTCCGGCGGCGACAACCTACCCTTCCTGAATGGCGACAACAACGTTGACCAGGGTATCGTCGTCGTCCTCGTCGATAATGGTCAGGAAACTGCCTCCGTGGATACCTTTTTACGTTAGCTAGTGTGCTGGTGTGTCGTTGGTAGCAGTTGGCCAAGCTCTTACCGAGTTCGGACAGCTTTTTGGAAAGATTCTCAGTCTCATCGGCATCACACAAGATGCCGACGTCGTTGTTGACAACAAACTCCTTGTCGCCAAACCCGAGCTTGAGCTTGACAATATCCTCAACAACATCGTTGAGCGTCGCGCGGGCCGGGTCGACGACAATGCTCGTGTTGAATACGCCACAGACTGGGCATTCGGGGTTCGGCTCTCGTGACCTATCGGGCGCCAGTAGCCGTGCGGAAGCAAAGGGCGTCAAAAACACCTGCACCGCGTGTCAGCTACTATCGCGAGGCTGGCGTCGTCGGAAAGCCCGCGCGCGAACAAAAGACATACCTCCTTTGACTGCGCGAATTCTCCCCGGAGAACCTTGAACGATTCCAGCACGCTGAGGCCCGCGACAATGGCGTTCGTAGTGGCAATGGCGGGGATGATGTTTCCTGCCATCTGCTTGATGTCGAAGCGGGACTTGCGGTCGATGGCGAATATCGTCGACCGAATGTTTGCGCTCGCCGCGACAAAGTCGAGGGTGTCTAGGTCATCCTTGTCGAAGGAGATGGTGGGCTCGGGGGCCGAGGGTTCCTTGTTCTTTTTGAGCTGGAGAATGCGCTTGCTGAGGCGGTCCAGGCTGTCCTTGAAGACCAACAGACTCTCCTCGAGCGACCACGCCTTTTGGTCGTCGCTCAGGATCTGCTCTTTCGGCACCGACGCCTCTCCGGCCCGAGACATGACGGCCTCGTACTTGAGTGGTTCAGGGGGTCGACGCGACTTCCACATGTCCTCGACGGATCGCAGGCGTTCGATGTCCTGGTTGAAGACCTTGTCGAAGAGCATCTGCGGAAAGGTCTCGGTTCCAACGGCGTCACGAATCTGCTTCAGGTCTCTAGACTCCTTTCTCAACTCTTCGATTTCTTGCGCTGCACTGCGGATTAGCATCATGACACGCTCGCAGGGCAATAAATGAGCCCAAACGCACCATTTTCTGCATCGTTCGAATGGTCAAAGGCTGACCCGTCCTCGCTCGTGGCAAAAATCTCGCTGCGCGTACCCATGGCCGTCAGCGACCCATTCCCCAAAGGATGCAAGCAACAGATCAACTTACTTGAGGAGATAGCCCTTTGCCCAGACGATGCAGTGGATTGGCTGGCTCGGAGTGCTTCGAATGGTGCAGACGGGAAACGACTTGGGGGTCTCTTTCGGGCTGCAATCGTAGCAAGCCGTGACCCCCTTCTTGATGACCTGCACCTGTCCATTGAAACCGGTTGTTCCACTCTCGATGAGTGGCACATCGGCCGCCAGACACATTCTGTTCACGTGTCGGCGAGCCTCGAGATTGTCCAGAGCGTTGTATACAACCTGGAAGCCGTGGAACCAGGCGACGCTGAACTGGACGTCCTTGATGTTGGCATGGTGGGCGACGATTTCGACATTTGGGTTGAACCGTTGAGCGGCTTCCTTGGCAACCTGGCAGCTGTCAGCGACATGGCGCGGGGCGACGCGCGGGCACGGGCGAACGCACCAAGGCCTTTGACTTTTTGATGTGTTCCTGGCGGAAGAGGAATTGTCGGTTGAGGTTGGACAGGTCGATGGTGTCGAGGTCGACGATATGGATCTCGCCGAAGCCCGCGAGGACGAGGTTCTTGAGCAGCTCGCATCCGATTCCGCCGGCGCCGACCATTAGGACGCGGGCCTGGGAGAGCAGGCGTGGTTAGCATGGATGCGACGGGGCGCGGGCTCCTCGGGGGCAGGCGTCTGGTCTCTGGCCCCGGAGATGGAGAGGGGATGAAACGGGGAGTGGGCGCGTGCGAGCGGCGATTGAGGGAGGTGAAGCGTACCTGCTTGACGGACGAGTTGAGCGAGGCGCCCAGCGACTGGTGGTTGAAGCGGTCGCGCGCCATGACTCTGGGTCTCTGCTGCAGCGGCGCGCTTGACGCGTCGGTCGGCGGGGGCAGCGGGTGATGTTGGTGTTGCGGGTGGCGTTGCGGATGGCGTTGCGGATGGCGTTGCGGATGGCGTTGCGGATGACGTTGCTCAGACTGCTGCTCCGACTGCTGCTGCGGTAGGGGTTGTTGTTTCAACTGCTCGGCGGGCGCGCCGGTTGCTGCGGCAGCGCTCGACGACGAGGCAGAAGCTTCGGCAGCTTCAGCCGTCGCTCCAGCAGCTGGCATCTCGGGTGCGCCCTGGGCCTCGATTGGCGGGGGATGTTGAGCGGAATGCCGCAGACTGTGTGCGGGCGGCGGTACGGTGCGTGTGTGGCGTCGCGCATGCGAGGCGAGGCGAGGCAGAGCGCGAGACGGGTCGACGAGGAAGCCAAGGTGAAATGGGCCGGCAATGCGCAAGCTTGGGCGAGGCCAATTGGATGAGGTCAGCGGATAGCAGAAGCCGAAGACGCGGGGCCCGTGCGAGGGAGTGGCCTCGCCTGATTGGCCGCCTTGCTGGGCCCAGCTTGAACCTCTAGGGAAGCTCGGTTGCCTAAGAGACTAAGGCCCTGATCTATAACGTCTTAAAAAAAATAAGGCAGATATAATAAGAGATATGCTCTACCTAAATTTAGTGCGGGGCTGCTCTTATACCGTCTTATATCCTTATTAGCTGCATATCTTACCGCTTAAAGTTCCGCTATATATTTTTTCGTATAATTATGCCCGAATTCGCGCCTTTATATAATAAAGCTATCGCGACCGCTTAAAAGGATACCTCCCTTAATAAGTTAGCTAAGTTATTAGCGTTAAAGTAAGCTATAGACTTTAAGGTTCCTTAAGCTATTGCTTAAAGCCCGCCGCGATAGGCTCCTTAATAGCTATAAGGTAGTCTTTATAAAGCTTATATTTAAGTTATTTATTTTAAAGCTTAAAGATAAATTTCCTTACTGCTATTAAAGCTTTAAGATACTTAATAATAAGTATTATTAGCTACTTTTTTTAAAAAGGTATTCTATAAGGTAAAAGAACTATTAAGCATTATATATAACCTTAATAATAAGAGGCTTATAATAAGTAAGGCTAATAAGAAGATATTATTAGCAAAGTTCTTTAATCTTATAACTTAAGTTATTAAGTAAGGCCTTTTAGTTAGTAATAGTATTACTTTTAATATATAGGCTAAAATATTTACTAGCGACTAGCTTACTAGCTATATAATTCTTAAAGCTAATAATAATATTAGCTTTAATAAGGTATTTATTAAAGTTAATAGCTAGTATTAATAATAATAATAAAAATCCTTATTAATTAATAAAGAAAAGGAGTTTTAAGTACTTAATAAGGCGGTTAATAAAGATACTAATAATTTTTTTATAAGGAAATACTATACTTATACTTATAGCTTTAGTAGCTTATTAATAATATAGATTTTAAAAGCTTATTAACGCCGCTATTAATAACTCCTTAAAGATTAAGGCTTTTATTAACGCTAAGTAAATTAATGCTAAATTAAAGGCAAAAAGGTTTAAAAAGAGAGAAAAAGTAATAGCGGTAATAAATAAAGGAAATCGTTAGTCTTTTTACTAACCTTATAGCTTAAAGTACTTAAGCTAAGTAATATATAATCTTCTTAAAGGTATAAAGTATAAAGGATCTTAAAAAGGCTATTTAAGACTATATATAGCTTATTATAATATATAGTATATAGTTAATAATAAGAGTTATAGCTTAGTTAAAGCAAGACCTTATAAATCTCTTTATATAAAATTTGCTAAGAATAAGTAAGGCTAAGTAAGTATAAATTAAGGAGATAGTTATAGTAGATTTATATAATATAAGTAAGTAGTTATTTTTATAATATTAAGGCTATAATTAAGCTATAAGTTATACTTAATAACTAAGGTTATTACTTTATAGCTATATTAATACCTTCTTAAGCTAGCTTAAGGCCCTTATCTTTATTATCTTTATTACCTTTATTGCCTTTATTATCTTTATTATATTCTTTGCTCTTTATATTTTTCTTATACTTATACTAAGCGAGAATAAACTAATAAGTCTCTTATAGCTAGCAAGCGATTAACTTATATATTTTAGTTTTTATATAGCCTTTAATAATAAAATTAGCTTATAAGCGAGCTTTATTAAGAGCTTTATACTCTTAATTTATTAAGTAAGCTTTTTTTTCCCCTCTTTTTTTATATAATCTTTCCTATCTATTTAAATAAAGTTAAAGAGCCTTATTATTATATATATAAGCTTAACTTAGTTAATAAAGCTATATTTAAGTACGCTATATTAAATTACCTTTTATTTCCGCTTATAATAACTAAATACTTACTTTACTATTATATAAAGCTATATATACTATAAATTAAAGATCTTATAAGAATTCTTTAACTTTTTACTTACCTTACTTTAATTAATAAGATAATATTATATATTACTATATAGTATAATAACGCCGCGCTTTAAGCTAAAGCCTATATCGCTTAAGAAGAAATAAGCTTTAAGTAAAGTAAGGCTTTTTATAAAAGCAATATATAATAATAGTAAGTTATAGATAAAGCCCTTAGCGCTAGTAAGTATATAGGTAAAGAGGCTATTAAAAAAGATTACTGCTAATATATTTTATAAGATATTATTTTTCTTTAACTAAAACTTTTTTTAATAAGCCTTTAGGATAAAAGTAAGAATATATATACTATTAAGGGCGTTAATTACGCTATTAAATTATATAAGCTTCTTATTAAACTTTATAATTAAAAAGATATATCCCGGCTTAAGCTAATAAACGAACTTAGTATATAAACGCCTTGTTAGATTAATTTATTAATAAAATACCCTTAAGATTAATAATTAACTTATTTAAAAGCGGTATACTGTATTTCTTTAAGGTTTATTATATATATAGATTTATAAAAATACTAAAACCTTTTACTTAAATATTTAATACCTTGTGGCCTTAATATTAATATTAATATAAAGCTATCTATAAAGGCGGAAAAAGACTACTTTTAATATATAAAAGAGATTATTAAATATAAAGTTTAATACTATAAAGAGCTATTAATAATATCTTTAAGATAGCTATAAGAAGACTTAAAAGAAGCTACTATTATTACTATTATAATATATAATAATAGCTTTATTTTTACCCTTACCCTTAAAATCTTTATTAATAAAGCTATTAGGTATAAAAGTTTATACTAAAGCTAATATAGCTATAACTTACTTTAAGTCGTTGTTAGCGTTATCCTTAATTATTAAGCGGCTATAGAAATTGCCGAAAAGCGAAAAAGCTATTATAATGCTACTTTTAAGCGCCTTAAAAAGCCTTATAAGCGCTTTAATAATAACGATATAAGCTACCTTAAATAATTCTAAGCAGCGCGCCGCTTAAAATTATTTAAGGTAGCTTATAGTAGAATTTAACCTTTTCTTAAGTATTTTTACTTATTATAAGTATATAAGTATTAAAGTCTTTAACTTATAAGGTTATAAGGACTTAAGCTATAGCTTAAGCCTTATTATATAAAGAGGGCCGGGTCCGTATATATAAACATAGACCCGCTATATATAAGCAGGCTCTTTATAGCCTATTATTATAATACTATAAACAGCACCTATATACTAGCCTTTACTTACTTTATAATAGTATAAGCTATTAATTATAAACTCGTTCGATAGTATAATAGCAAAAGCTCTGCCTTAAGTAAAGTAAGATAACGCTATTATAAAGTCGTTATAAAACGCCTTAAAGGTATTAAAGAGTATATTAGCCGGCTAAAAGGATAACTTCCTTACTATACTAAAAAAGCCAACTATAAAGCCTATTTTAACCCTTATAGTATTTACCGCGCTAAGAATAGCGCTTATAATTACTATAGTGCGGAAGCTACTTTTATAGCTAATATAAAATAAGAAGCTAGAAAGCTTTTACTTTTTCCTTAGCTAGCTATAAGCAAAATACTATACTAATAAAGAATACAGCCTTAATAGCGGCCGGAGCGCCGTTTAGTACGCGCTCTTATATATACTACTAAAGCTTTAAATATAAAAGATCGCGGGCTTTTAAGAAAAAAGGGGCTATAATAGCTCTTAAGACCCTTAAGACTTTTTTTAATACCTTATTTACGCGTTTAGCAATATATAGGAATAAGAAAAAGCGTAAGATAAGCTATGCACCTTAAAATAAAAAGATAAATAGTCCTTTAAGGAGTTCCTCCTTAAGTTTAAGGAGACCTTCTTTTAAGCAGCGAATATTATAATATAAAAAGATAGCGTAAAGCTAATATAGCTATAAAACTTAATTACCTTCGCACTTTATAAGCTACTTATCCTTATTATTATACTGTCTATATATAGTAAGTACGTTAGCCGCCTTATAAAAGTAGCTTAAGGTTATAAATAGACGCCTTACTTTTAAAAGTTATAAAAGCGCACTTTATATAGCAGGGATAAGGTTACCCCCCTCTTATAAGACGCGCTTACTATTAACGTTAATAGCGATACCTTTATAACTATAAGGAGGACCGACCGCGTAAAACGCTTAAAGAAGGCGTTTATAACCTTAACCTCTTTTATACTAGCAGGCTAGTCCTCTTAATAGCGGGCTAAATAGGTTTTAAGCAATAAGATTTAGAAATAACGTGCCGATAGCCGATGCTAACGCTATAAAATAAGCTCTTACTTTACTATAAGGTGCTTATATAAGCTTATAAAGCGTCTTTTTATAAGAATCCGCTTTATTATAGTTAATATATTACCTTAGCTCGCTTTAAATAATAAGGACCCTGCCTTTTATAAAGTAAAGGGAAAAGAATAGCTTTAAGGTAAAGATAGGCTTTAAAGCTATAATTGTTAGTATAGGTAAAGTAAGAGCTAATAGCTTATATAAAAAAGAATCTTACTTTAATATAAGTTATGCTTAATTAGTCCGAATCTTTTACCGCTTTTATAAATAAAGAATATTAGTACTATATTATAGTAAATAAGGCGTTTTTATATTAAATATCAGTGCTTATTAAGAGGATTACCCCGCGCTAAGTAAAAGGCGCCTTAAGTATAATAAATAGTATAAAGATTAAAGGTATTACTTAGTTAGCTATAAAAGTAGCCGGCTGCTTAAGGCTTATTATAGTATATATAATCCCGGAGCTTAAATTCCTTTTAATTTTAAGGAAGTCTTAGCTTATAAATATTTAGTCTTTCTCGGTTCTATATTAAAAAAGGCTATAGTTTAGCTTAATAAAGATATAGCTATGCTATATTAATAGCGCTTTTAAGGAGATAAGGGCTATGCTAAGACTAGCTAATACCTTTAATATACTTACCTTAATCTTTATAAGTATAGTTAAACGGCTTATACGCTAAAAAGGTAAAGCCGATATTAATACGGCAATCTATATTATAAGCTTTATAAATATTAATAAGGCCTTAAAAACTAAAACGCTAAAATCGCTTATAGACTTATAAAAGGTAATTTTATAGCGCTTTTACGACTTATTACCGCTTTTTATAAAGGATAAGGCTAATAAGCTTAACTTTTATAAGCCGGAAGTTAATTATAAGATCCTTATTATTACAGGCTATGCTATAAGAAAAGCTATAGTTATATTATAGCGAACTACTTAAAGTCGGGCTAATATATAGCTAAAGTCGTATAAGACTTTACTTAAACTTAGCTTAAGTTCGACCCGAACTTAACCTAAGTACGGGCTACTTAAGCGACCTTTATAAAGTACGAAGCTATATAGCCTAAATAAAGATTTCCCCTTTCCCTCTTTAGCTTTAGATAAATAATTATTTAGCTATATACTACTAAACTAAGTATATATATGCCCTTAATATATTTAAAGCTCCTTTTAAACAAGGTTATACGACTTAAAAAGAGACTTATTAATTATAAGATAGCGTAAGTAAGAAGCTTACTTAGCGTAAAGGGGCTATGCTTATAAAGCTTAAGGAGGAGGGCTAAGAAAGGCCGATATTTAAACAAAGGTTAAATAAGCGATCTTCTTACTATAAGTAAAGGCTATTAAAACAAGCTACTAAGTTTAAGTAAGCTAGTAGTAGATTTAATAGCTAATAAGCTAGTTTAAGGCCTTAATATAAAAGCTAAAGGAGATTATAAGAACGTATATATAAGGAGGGGCCGGCTTACTAATTAGTAGTTTAATACTGCCTTATAATACGAAAGCGGGGGCTATAATACCTATAATAAAGAAGGAAGTAATAAAAAAGAAGGACTAGTAAAAGCTACTTTTAGCGCTAAGGAAATTTAATAGCTAGCGGCGCTACTTTACGCCTTAAGCATAATATATACGAAAAAAGTATAAGATCGACTAAGACTTCTTCTTAAGCTTAAAGGAGGTTTTTTACTTAATCTATAACTACTTAAATATAGGGCTATAATAAACTATAGCGACTTACTATAATACCGGCATAAATCGAGGTTACGATTAGTAGGAATTCTTTAAGTACCTTGATTCGATTTACCTTAATATTAATATTTAATCGCGGGCAGCGGCAGCTATCCGCACAATTAAATAAAGAGAGAACTAAACGTTCGCGGCGTTCTTCCTTAAGTTCGAATAGAGGCTCTTTAAAGTAAGAGGGGGGTCGTAGTTATATAATATATAAATCGTATTCTTAAAAGGCGTATTAAGCCTTTGCTTTAAGGAGGCACTTATAATAGTTAACCTCCTAACTTTAAGCTTCTTAGCGTATACTAATCGGGTAGCGTAGATTGCGGTAAATCTAAAAAGGGTTTAGTAAACTAAGTAGCCGTTTTAAGGCTAAAAGAAAGTAATAAGGAGGGTAACTTAAGACTAAAAAGACTTAAAGGGTAATACTTTAATAAGTAAAATTAACGCTATAACTTAGCTAAAAGGAGAATAAAGCCGGCTTAATATATAAAGGTATTTTACTTATAAAGCAATAAGGTATATTACCCGCTTTTATAAAAAGAAAAAAGAAAGAACTTTATAAGTAGCTATAGTTATAACTAAGGAGGTAACTAAAGTAGATTTTAATTTAAAAAAAGAGGAACCTTAGTATAAAGTTAAGCACTAAAGGAAAAAGAGAAATAGTAAATAGCTTAAAGGTTAATAAAAAAGCACTTTATATTAAACTTAATACTGCTTAAAGTTAGTATTAATAAGAAAAAGGGGCTTAACGCACTTATAGATATAAGCTATAATTACTATATTATAATAAGTAAAGGGGTAGCAATAAGGCTATAAATGCCCTTCGCGGATAAGATAAGGAGGCTACTATAGCCTTTTTTAAAAGATATATTAACGCTTTAAATAATAAGAATTATAGCGTTTAAGATAAAGATTAACGGGCACTTAAAATAGGTATTTACTTATATAATACTAAAGTTAAGCTACGACGTGTTTTTAAGGAGACTATAGATAAAGAATAATAAGGTAGTTTAAAATGCTAAGGGGGATTGGATTTAGCATAGAAAAGCAAGGATTTAAATCGGCCTTTAAGAATTAAAGGAAGCTATAAAGATCGTAAATATTTAAGAGGCGAAGCTAGTAAGCGCCTTTATCTTTATAGCGGAGTGCCGATAAAAAAGGGCTTAAAAAGATAACTAAGGATAACGATAAGCGCTTAATATAAAGGCAGTTATAATAAAAGATATAAAGAGGGCCTTTTAGCTAAAAACGTTAGTTAACTTAGCGGACTATATCCCGGCTTAAGCACTATAAGCTTATTTAAACCTTTTTATACTTATAAAAGCACTTAAGTAACCTTTATTTTAATTAAGCGTAAACTATAAGATTTATCTTACCTTAAATAAAAACGGTAAGGAGCCGCTATTACTATAAAGGCCCCTTTACGATATATTAAAAGAAGAACTCCTTATTTTCCGGAAGACTTTAAATAAGCTACTAAAGGCAAACTTTATCCGCTTAAGTAGTTTATTAGCCGCGGCGCTAGTATTATTTATAAAGAAGGCCGACGGCTAACTACGCTTTTACTATAACTACTAAGCTTTAAAGATAATTATAAAAAGGGATTAGTATATATTACTATTAATTATAAAAACGCTAAGGATATTAACGAAAGCACGTTAGTTTACGAAATATAATATTATTATAGCGTTTTATAAGATTAAAATCGTAAAGGGCTATAAGTTTAAGACGGCCTTTTAAATAAAGTTCGGACTATTTAAATAATAAGTATACTTATTTAGCCTTATAAAAACGCCGGCTACTTTTTAACGCTATATTAACTAAGTGCTAAATAACTACCTTTATAAGTTTATTATAGCGTATATAAATAACGTTTTAATCTACTTATTAAGGTCGCTTTATAATTACTAAGATAAGGTAGCGAAAGTACTTAAAAAGTTATAAGAGGTAAGTCTTATACTAAACCTATAAAAATACGACTTTATAATAAAAAAAGTAAAGTACTTAGGTTTTATTATATAAGCTAAGGGTAAGGTTTAGTGCGACTTAAAGAAGATCTAAGCTATTTAAATATAATAAGTGCTAAGGAATATAAAGGGCGTTTAAAGCTTTTTTAGGTTTATAAATTATTACTATGCCTTTATCCTACTTTATACTAAGGCCTTACGGTGCTTAAACGGCCTTTATAAAAAGAACGTAACGTTCTTATAAACTAATAAGCACTAAGCTACGTTTAAGTTTATTTAAAAGGTATTTTATAACGCGCTAATACTATAGCTATACGACCTTAAAAGGGAAACGTATTTAAAGGCGGACTGCTCCGGATATATAATAAGCGGTATATTAATATAAGTAAGACTAAATAAGATATAATACTTAGTAGGTTTCTTCTTAAAGCGACTTAATATAGCGGAGTATAATTACTTAATTTATAATAAGGAGTTACTTATAATTATATAATACTTAGACTTTTAAGGGGTAAAGTTATATAATACGCTAGCGTTTATAGTGCTAATAGATTATAGGAATTTAAAGTACTTTATAATAAAAAAGAAGTTAAATAAAAAGTAAAATAAATAAGCGATAAAGCTCGCTTTATATAACTTTATATTAAAATACCGCTTAAAGAGGTTAGCGGTAGTACTTAATACTTTATCGCGCCGCGATTAAGATAAGCCGGAAAGGGCATTTAATAAAAGGGAAATAAGACGTATAGTATAGATAATTCCGGATAGCGCGCGATTAATAAGACGTTAAGTCCCCTTTAGCAGTAAGTATATAAACCTCCCGCGACAATTAGTATAAAAAGAGCGCACTATCGCAATAATATAAGAGGGGGAAGAAAACGTAAGGTTAATCGCTTATATAAGTAAGGCGGATAACCCCGCACTTTAAGATAAAAGTAAGGTAAATAAAGGCGGAGTTTAGCTAAAACTTATTAAAGTCTTTAACTTATAAGGTTATAAGGACTTAAGCTATAGCTTAAGCCTTATTATATAAAGAGGGCCGGGTCTATATATATAGATATAGACCCGCTATATATAAGCAGGCTCTTTATAGCTTATTATTATAATACTACAGACGGCACTTATATATTAGCCTTTACTTACTTTATAATAGTATAAGCTATTAATTATAAACTTATTCGACGGTATAATAATAAGAGCTCCGCTTTATATAGAGCGGGATAACGCTATTATAAAGTTATTATAAAACGCCTTAAAAGCGTTAAAAGGTACGTTAGCCGGCTAAAAGGATAACTTCCTTACCGCACTAAGGGGGCCGACTATAAAGCCTATTTTAACCCTTATAGTATTAGCCGCGCTAAGAACGGCGTTTATAATTACTATAGTATAGAAGCCGCTCTTATAGTTAATATAAGATAAGAAGCTAAAAAGCTTTTACTTTTTCCTTAGCTAGCTATAAGCGAAATACTATGTTAATAAGGAATATAGCCTTAATAACGGCCGGAGCGCTATTTAGTACGCGCTCTTATATACGCTACCGGAGCCTTAAATACGGAGGATTGCGGGCTTTTAAGAAAAAGGGGGCTATAATAGCTCTTAAGACCCTTAAGACTTTTTTTAATACCTTATTTACGCGTTTAGCAATATATAAGAATAAGAAAAAGCATAAGATAGGCTACGTACCTTTAAATAAAAAGACGGATAGCCCTTTAAGAAGTTCCTCCTTAAGTTTAAGGAAACCCTTTTTTAGGCGGCGGGTACTATAATATAAGAAGATAGCGCGAAGCTAATATAGCTATAAAACTTAATTACCTTAGCACTTTATAAGCTACTTATCTTTATTATTATACCGTTTATATATAGTAAGTATATTAGCCGCTTTATAAAAGTAGCTTAAGGTTATAAATAAACGCCTTACTTTTAAAAGTTATAAAAGCGCACTTTATATAATAAGGATAAAGTTACCCCCTTTTTATAAGACGCGCTTATTATTAATATTAATAGCGATACCCTTATAACTATAATAAAGACTAACTATATAAAACGCTTAAAGAAGGCGTTTATAACCTTAACCTCTTTTATTTTAATAAGCTAGTCCTTTTAGTAGTAAGCTAAATAAGTCTTTAGCGATAAGATCTAAAAACGATATACCGATAGCTAATACTTACGCTATAAAGCGGGCTTTTACTTCGCTATAAAGTGCCTATATAAGTCGGTAAAGCGTCCTTTTATAAGAATCCGCTTTATAGCGGTTAATATACTACCTTAGCTTACTTTAAATAATAAAGATACCGCCCTATATAAAGTAAAGAGAAAAGAATAGCTTTAGGGTAAAGATAGGCCTTAAAGCCGTAGTTATTAATATAAGTAAGGCAGGAGCTAGTAGCTTATATAAAAAAGGATCTTACTTTAATATAAGTTATTATTACGGGCTAGGCCTTAGATTAAGCCCGGGCTGCGCCTATATAACTAACTTTTAATAAGCGTGGTTAATTAACTAGCTAATAGCTTAGTTAATTCGTCTTCTTTTATCCTCGCTGCCGCCGTTTAACGTAGTAGTTTAATTAAATAGCTGCCCCGCAGCAGCAACGAATAGTAGTATAACTACTGCTTTAGCCCCGTTAAGGCCGACCCGTTATAGTTAACTAAGCTATAATAAAGGGTCTTAAGTTCGAGACCTGCTAACGCACTAGCAGGGACGGCTTAGGCTTATAGCTATAAGAGAGCTGCCGGCTAAGGGAGACGACCTATTAGCCCTACTTAAGGGCGGCGGGGTAAAAAAGGGGTAGTGTTACGGGCTAGGCCTTAGATTAGGCCCGGGCTGCGCCCGTGTAACCGACCCTTAATAAGCGTGGTTAATTAACTAGCTAGTAGCTTAGTTAATTCGTCTTCTTTTATCCTCGCTGCCGCCGTTTAACGTAGTAGTTTAATTAAATAGCTGCCCCGCAGCAGCAACGAACAGTAGCATAACTACTACTTTAGCCCCGTTAAGGCCGACCCGTTATAGTTATGCTTAATTAGTCTAAATCTCTTACCGCTTTTATAAATAAAAGATATTAGTACTATGCTATAGTAAATAAGGCGTTCGCACGTTAAATATAAGTGCTTATTAAGAAGATTACCCTACGCTAAGTAAAAGGCGCCTTAAGTATAATAAAGGGTGTAGAGATTAAAGGTATTACTTAGCTAGCTATAAAAGTAGCTAGCTGCTTAAGGCTTATTATAATATATATAATTTTAAAGCTTAAATTCCCTTTAATCTTAAGAAAGCCTTAGCTTATATATACGCAGTCTTTCTTAGTTCTATACTAAAAAAGGCTATAGTTCGGCCTAGCTAAGATATAGCTACGCTATATTAATAGCGCTTTTAAGGAGATAAGGGCTATACTAAGGCTAGCTAATACTATTAAGGTGCTTGCTTTAGTCTTTATAAGTATAGTTAAACGGCTTATACGCTAAGAGGGTAAGGCCGCCGCTAATATAGCGATTTACGCTATAAGCCTTATAAATATTAATAAAGCCTTAAAGACTAAGACGCTAAAATCGCTTATAGACTTATAAAAAGTAATCCTTTAGCGCTTTTACGACTTATTGCCGCTTTTTATAAAGCATAAAGCTAATAAGCTTAACTTTTATAAGCTAAGAGTCGATTATAAGATCCTTATTTATATAAATAAGTAAGGAAAGAAGTTCCCCGCGCCTTTTAAGCCGCTATATAGCATATCCTAAGCCGAGTTATTAGTACTTAAGAAGACCCTTTAAGACCTTTTAAATAAGGGGTTTATTTAAGTAAGTAGCTTTAAGGTAAGCGCCTTAGTGCTCTTTATCCGGAAATTAAAAGGCGGAATTTGCTTTTACTATAACTATTAAGCCCTTAACGTAATTACGCGGCTAAACTATTACCCGCTCCCCTTAATCTTTAATACGCTCTATAACTTATTAAAGGCGAAGTAGTTTACTAAGCTTAATATTATATAAGCGTTTTATAAAGTGCGGATTACGGAGGGTAAAGAGTAAAAGACGGCTTTTTATACTTATTATAGCCTATTTAAGTAACTAGTAACCTCTTTTAGTCTTATTAAGGCCCCGGCTACCTTTTAATATTATATTAATAACGTCCTTCGCGACTTCCTTAATAAGTTTACTTCCGCTTATATTAATAATATTCTTATTTATAGCAGCGGCTTATATAAGGACTATATATAAAAAGTATAAAAGGTCTTAAACCGCCTTTACCTATATAGCTTATACTTTAATCCGGATAAGTATAAGTTTAAGGTTAAGTATTTAAAGTACCTTAAGTTTATAATTTATACTAGCGCGGGTATTTAAGCGGACCTTATAAAGATATAAGCGATTTAGGACTAAGATACCTTAATAACGCAAACTAGTATATAAAGCTTTTTAAGCTTCGCTAATTACTACTATATATTTATTTATAGGTTTTCTAAAATCGTTATACCGTTAAATAAGATTATAAGGAAAAAGGTAGCCTTCCGTTAAAGACTTATATAAAAAGGTGCGTTCTATACGCTTAAGGACTTATTTTTATAGGCCTTAGTACTACTTTAATAGGATTTTAACTATACTACTATAATAAAAGCAGACTATAGCGGCTAAGCGCTTAAGGGCACGTTTTTATAAGAAGTAAAGGGGCGGAAGTAGCTTATAGCCTTTTACTTAAGGAAGCTAACTTTAGCGGAAAGAAACTAAACTATTTATAATAAAAAGATACTTACTATTATTAGCTATCTTAAGTAATAATAAGCAGAGCTTTATAGTTATAAGAGCTTCGAAGTCTTTATAAACTACTAAAACTTTAAGTATTTTATAACTTACTAACACCTCTTTAAGCGGTAAGCTTATTAAGCTAAGTACTTATCCCGCTTTAACTTTTAGATTAAGTATAAGCTAAGTTAAGACTCCGCCGTTTTAAACGCACTTTCTTAGCGGGATTAAGACCGCATTATAAATACGGATATTAAGGCGTAGGATCTATAGCTTATTCCGTAAGCGGCGTTATATATATATATTAAAGTCTCTTTTATTAAAAAACCTTTAACCCCTTTCTTTAGTACCTTTATTAAAGAGCCTTTAACCCCCTTGTTTAATAAAGTAAACCCGCTTACTATATTAAAGGCGGGTGTCTTACCCTCCTTACTAACGCTTCCTTAAGCGCTAAGCTTAAGGGACTAAGTAAGCCCGGGCGCTTAAATAGCGAGGATCTTTTAAGATAAAGGCCTTTAGCGTCTTTAAGATAGGCTAGCTTCTTAAGACTATACGTATAAAAGCGTATAGCGCGCTATAAAATCCAGCGCGCGTTCCTTAAATCTAAAGCTATAATTAAAGGTATAGGTAGCGGACTACTATATTAACTTAAAAGGGCACCTCCGCTAAAAAGGTAGGTTATAAGTGCCGGGCGCCTTTTATATAATAAAAGCTAATAAGAAAAACGCCCCGCTAAAGGATAAGCTATAAAATAAGCTTTAAGGGAAGTTAGTATAGCTAATTTATAACTTTAATATTATCGGCTACCTTAGCCGATAAAGCATAGCGGTAAGGCTTATAAAGGACTTTTATTAGCCTTTTATATAGCACTATATACGCCGCTTCCTTTATAACTATAATATTTATAGCTATATAAAGATTTAGTAAGCGCTTTATAAATAGCTCTTAAAGCAACTGCTAATCTTAAACCGGTTTTAATATATATTTAAATAGATTTTATAATAAACCTTTTACTTATATTAAGGGGGAATCGCTATATATAAGTTATTAAAGACTGCCTTAATAAAAAAGTAGTGCTTAAGCTAATACCCTTTATAAAAGCGAAGGTATATATAGAACGTTTTTTTTAATACTAAGCGTAGATATATAGCTAGCTTACTTTAATTATAAGTAATAAAGGCTTTAACTAAATAAGGCGCTTTTAATAGCACCTTTATAAGCTACTTTAAGTTACTTAGCTACTTAGCTTTACGTATTATTTATAGACCGATAAGGGCTTAAAACGCGTTAATTAAAAGGAATAAGCTTACTTATAAGCTATAGTAGCTTAAAATTAAGCAAACTAAGACTATTAGCTCCTAGCCGCGTAGCTTACCTTAACTAATAAGCTTTAAGCGTTTATTAGCATAACCCTTTTTTTTATATTATACGGCTTTAAACCCCCCTCCTTAATACCTTAAGTAGCGGATATAGTAGTAAAAGAGCACTTAGCCGCCTCGTTAAAAGCTCGGGCTACTTACTTTATTTAAAAACTTAAGGAGACTATAAACTATTACTAATTAGCGATAGTAGCGGCCGTATAAAATTAAAAGCGGCATACTAATAAGTTTAAGTCTTTAATAAAGAGTTTTATACTAAAGGATAAAGTTTAATTAAACCTTTATAACTACTAATCTAGCCGCTTAAAAAAAAGCTTAACTAGCTATATATAAAGTTTATAGTATAAAAGGTTATTAGCTTATAAGTTATAAAGCTTAAAAGGTTGCTTTTAAAAATATATAATAAGATTAATATAAACTAGTTATACTAAGCGGCTTAAGACCCTTTACTTAGTTAAGTAATTATAAACTCTTAGCCCCTTATAATCTTAGTTAAAAAAGAAAAGGAATTCGTAATTAAAGAGGTAAAAGTAGCTTATTAAAAGAAAGTAAGTAAAGGTAAGCGGTAGGAGGTACTTATTAAGTAGCGTAACTACTTAAACTTAACTTAAAAGCTTATATAAAAGCTTATAAGCGCTAATACTTTAAATAAGTTTAAAGCTTTTTATAGGCTAGTAAACGAGAATAATAAGCCTAACGATTAGTAGCTCTCCTTTAAGTAAAAATAAAAAGTAACCTTAGCTTTTTTATTATTTATAGTATCTTATAAAGTAAAAGGGAAAAAGGAGTTATATTTAAAGCCGCTTAGCTTAAGCGACTAAGGCCTATACTACTTATTCTTATCTTTAGTCTTTTCCTTATCGTTATCTTTATCTTCCTTTTTCTCCTCCTCCCCCTCCTCCTTAAGGGCGGCGGCGGCGGCCTTTAAAGCGCGGAGATAGCCCTTTAGCTTAAATATCTAAGCGGTAGCGGAGGCAAAGGGGTTAAAAAGGGCGGCGGCGGCAGCAAGTATAATAAGGCCGGCGGCGGCGCTACTATAAGTAGTATAAATAGCTAAGATAAAGGCAGCGGGGATAGATAAAGGCACCGCTAATAGCGCTATAAAGGTAGTATTCTTAACTAAAGATAGTTAGCGCTAATTACTATAGTAAGTATAGTAAGAAGGGAGGAAGAAAAGGAGAGGGGGATTTATTTAAGTATATAGCCTATCCGCTTAAGTAAGTATAAGTAATAGTAAGCGGCGGCAGCGGCTTTTAATTACGCTTTAACCGCCTTATTACTAAAGTCAGCCTTTTAAGCTATCTTAGCAGTAATAAGGATAGCTAAAGCCGCCTTATAAGCATAGCCGGTATAAGTATAAGTAAAGTAGCTACTATTAAGGCGACTTATTTACTTATAATAAGTATAGCCGCTTAATAAGTAGCGTATATAAAACTTATTATAAGCAGCGCTAAGTAATACTTACCGCTTATATTAAGTTATAAGTTAATATAAAGATAGCGCACTTAAAGAAGCAGACTTATAGCGCTTAACTTAGCGGTCTTAAAGGTAGTAAAAGGGCTATTAAAAGGTAAAGTCGCAGGGGCTAATAATAATATAGTTACTTATAAAGGTATTATAAGTATAAATATAGTTAAGAAAGCGGCGGCGATATAAGCGGCGGTAGCGGTATAAGTATAGCACTTATGTTTAATATTATTAAGAAGCTTTAATATTAGTATTAATAATATAAACGATATATTATTTTTATAAAGGTTAGCTTAAAGGCATTTACTTTATATACTAAAAGGCGATACTTATAGTATTATTATTATTATTACTATTACTACTGCTATTACTACTATTATTACTACTACTATAATTATTATTAGTTTAAAAAGAGGAGGAAGAAAAAGAGGGTTAAAGATAAAAAAACGGGGTATTTATACCTTTTAGTCCTTAACTTAAGGCGTAGAATACTTAAGCCGCTTAATACGCTACCGGGCTATTTAAGACGGATAAGGTGCTTATTTAATAAGCAGACAGGCCTTATAATAAGTAGCCGCTTAATTAAAGGCAGGCGGCGGTAGCGGGTAAAGCTATTAAACTTATTATTATACGGCCTTACTTATTATAATATAAGTTTAGCGCTTACTAAGCCGCGGACTAAGTAGCGCTTTATAATAGCTAATAGCCCCTTATAATAGCTTTAAACTATATAGCGCTATTAAAAGCTTGCGTATACTTAGTTTAATAGTATATAGCCGAATAATTATTTATTTAAAGCTAAAGAGGGAAGGGGGAAATCTCTATTTAAGCTACGTAGCTCTATACTATATAAGGGTCGCTTAAGCAGCCCGTACTTAAGTTAAGTTTAAGTCGAAGTTAAGCTAAGTTTAGGTAAAGCTTTATACGACTTTAGCTATATATTAGCCTAACTCTTAGTTATTCGCTATAATATAACTATAGCTCTTTTTATAGTATAGCCTATAATACTATCCCCCCTTTAAGCTATCGCGCACTAAGGTATATAATATTATCGCCCTGCCCCCCGCTTCGCGCTTAACATTAATTAGTGCGGTCGTCCTTATCGTGCTTATAGTTATATATCGACGCACTCCCTTAACTAACGTCGCTTTATAGCGTTAGATACGTTATACGCTCGCCTATTTACGCCGCTACGTTATCTTAAGTAGCGCTAAGGCGGTATAATATATCTCCTCTACTTACCGCTATTATTAGTGCTTAAAGCACGCCTTGCCTTCCCGCTGCTTATAGTTCTTAAGCATAAATACTCTTTCTCTCTCCCTCTCCCTCTTTTCTCTTTTCTTTTTCTTTAATTATTAATCTTCTCGCGCGCGCGCCCCCTCTTATAATAACTTCGTCGCGCCGCGCCTTAATATATCTATTATATCTCCCCGCGCCCTATCTCCCGCTATATTATAGGCGTCTACCTATCCGGCGCCCCTTAGCACGCTTAGCGACTATACGCTACCGCCCTCGCGTTAGTCTTCGCGCCCGCCGCTATCGCTTAGTAAGTAAAGCGTAATATATAGCACTACTATATAGCGCCCCCCTTACCTTATATACGTCGGACGTATAGTATCTCTTAATACGGATACTTAGTATAGCGCTTATTAAAATTAAGCCTCGCCCTATACTTATAATTGTTTTACTTACGCCCGCGCTAGGTTACGCTATTTACTTATATGTCCTTATTCTCGGACTTTATACGATATAATACTAACGCGATATTAGTATACTAGCGCTACGATTACCGCCGCTAACGCGCTTTAAGACTATACGTCTTAAAGGATATTTAAGGACTATCGCGCCGACTTATATATACGTTCTCCGATCTTTAATAGATACCGGCTAAAAGGATATTACTAACGATTACTATAGTATATAGAGTTAGCCCGCGCCGCTACTATAGCGCGCTAAGCTTAGATATACCTTAACGTTTAAGGTTAATCTATTAGTATTAGTTAGTAATAAGTAGCTTACTTAAATTAAGTCTTAGTTTCTCGCGTGTTTTATCCGTATCTACTTTATATCTTATTATATCTTATCGTATCCGTTATCTATTTAGTTATTATCCTTACTTAGTATGCGTTTATAGCATATCTTCTTCGTATTTATCGTTTAAAATCGTTTTAATGCTTATTAAGCATAGCCTAAAACTCTTTCTTATTTTTCTTAGTTTTCGTTTTTTTCTTTACTAGCTCTTTTATCCTATCTCCCGCTCCCTTGCCCGGCTTACTATTATCCTTCCGCTTTACCCTTATTATTCTTTATTGCGCTACTATGCCGTTCCTTAAATTCCTTTAAGGCGATTATATCTTAAAAGTCGCTAATTAGCTACTATATTAAGTTAGCGTACTTATACTACTTTACTAAGACTTAGCGTTACCTCCCCTTTTTAATCCGTCTTTATTAAGCTTACTTAATCTTTTTTATAATGTACTTTAGTTTATCGTCTTCCCCGATTACTAGTAGTAGCTAATAGTCGTCGACTACTTAGCTAAGTAAGGGGTTATCCGCTATATAGCGGAAGAACTTTATATATAGTCTCTTATATACCTTCCTTAGTATATTAAGTTCTACTATATATAAGCTAACTACTTTTATTATAGTATACTTTTAGTATAGCTAGTTAAGCTTTTAGTAAGGCCTATTTATAGTATACTTCTTTATATCTAGCTATACCTTATCGCCTACTTAAAGTCTTTCCGCCGGTATATAAAACCGGTTTACTGTCTCCTCTTACCTTACTTATAACGCGGCGATCGCTATTTAAAGGAAGTCGGCGACTTCTTTTATCCTTTATATAAAGCTCTATATACTCTCCGCGTTTAGTATAAGCGGTCCTTCCTCTTATACGATTTAGATCGGCTTAATATTATACCTATACATAGCGAAAAAGGGGCTTATACCCGTTATTAACACTACCCGATTATTAAGCGCTGCTTAAGCGTAAGGTAGTTATACCCCTTAGTCGTCTTACTTATAGTAAACGTATACGCGGAGGTATGCTTATACCTTTTAGTTCGCGCGCTTTATCGCCTTATTAGTTTATAGGTAGTAAGCTAAACTTAGCTTCCTTTAAACCCCGGTTTATCGGTAGAATTCCTTTTAAAATTACCTTATTTAGTTTATCCTTTAATTTAAGACGATAGATTTTAGTATTTTATAAAAGCGGAAGTAAGATTATAAGAACTTAGTAGCGTATACTACTACTTTTATTATTAGTATCGCTTTTAAAGTTATCGCTTTTATTAGCCGGTCTATTATTACTTAAAGGTTTTAAGAGCCCTTAGTCTTTATTAGTAGTAAGTTAACTATAAAGTCTATTATTAAGTATATAAACGGCTATATAAAGGGCGGCAATAGTTAAAGAAGCCCTTTTTAAAGTTACCTTTAAATATACCCCTTACCGCACGGCCTATAGTTCGCGATAAGCTAGCGTACTATTAATAACTAGCCTAGCTAAAAAAACTCTTAAGCTAGTATTATAAGCATCCCCTTATGCCTTAAGTGTCTTACTATTATTAAGTTATATATCCGCTAAGCGATTAATACTTAAAGCTTATTTAGCTCTTTATCCTCCCCCTCCTTAAAGTATTAAGCCTTACTTAGTACTTAAAGTTAGTCTTTAAAGCGAAGGCGCCCCTTTATATTAATTATATACTTACTTACTTAGACTTTTAATTGCTATTTTAAAGCAAGCAACCGGTCGCCGTTCCGCACTACTTAAAATATTGCTTAGTACTCCTTATCCTTTTATAGTATCGCTATTTACCGCTCTTAAATCTCCTACTTATTAAATACGTAGGCCGGTCGTGCTTATTCCTTAAGCGCGTCTTAGCTTAAGTTTAAGTTAAGTTTTAGCTAAACTCCGCCCTTATTTACCCCGCCTTTGTCTTAAGGTATAAGGTCGTCTGCTTTACTTATATAGGCAATTAACCCCGCGTTCTTATCCCTCTCCCGTATTATCGCGATAGTACGCTCTTTTTATACTAATTATTATAAGAGGTTTACGTACTTACCGCTAAGAGGAACTTAACGTCTTATTAATCGCGCGCTATCCGGGATTATTTATATTATGCGTCTTATTTCCCTCTTATTAAATGCTCCTTCCGGCTTATCTTAATCGCGGCGCGATAAAGCGTTAAGTACTACCGCTAACCTCCTTAAGCGGTACTTTAATATAAAGTTATATAAGGCGAGCTTTATCGCTTATTTACTTTACTTTTTATTTAACTTTTTCTTTATTATAAAGTACTTTAAGTTCCTATAATCCGTTAGTACTATAAACGCTAGTATATTACGTAACTTTACCCTTTAAAAGTTTAAGTATCGTATAATCGTAAGCAACTCCTTATTATAGATCGGGTAGTTATACTCCGCTACGTTAAGTCGTTTTAAGAAAAACTTAACTAAATATTATATCCTATCCGGTCTTACTTATATTAGCACGCTACTTATTGCGTATTTAAAGCAGTCTGCTTTTAAGTATATTTCCCTTTTAAGGTTATATAGCTATAGCACTAGCGCGTTATAGAATACCTTTTAGATAAACCTAAACGCGGCTTAGTGCTTATTAGTCTATAAGAATATCGCGTTCTTTTTATAAAGATTATTTAAGCACCGCGAGGCCTTAGTATAAAGCGGGATAAAGGTATAGTAGTAATTCGCAAACCTAAAGAAGCTCCGAACGCCCTTTATGTTCCTTAGCGCTTACTATATCTAAATAGCTTAAATCTTCTTTAAGTCGTACTAAACCTTACCCCCGGCCTATATAATAAAACCTAAGTACTTTACGTTTTTTATTATAAAGTCGAATTTTTATAGGTTTAGTATAAGGCCTGCTTTTTATAACTTTTTAAGCACTTTTACTACCTTTTTTTAATAGTCGCGGAGCGACCTTAATAAGTAGATTAAAACGTTATCTATATACGCTATAACGAACTTATAAAGGTAGTCCTTTAGCACTTAGTTAATATAGCGCTAAAAGGTAGCCGGCGTTTTTATAAGGCTAAATAAGCATACTTACTATTTAAATAGTTTAAACCTCGTTTAAAAGGCCGTCTTAAACTTATAGCCCTTTGCGATTTTAATCTTATAAAACGCTATAACGACGTTAAGTTTTATAAACTAACGTGCCTTCGCTAATATCCTTAGCGTTTTTATAATTAGTAGTAGTATATACCGGTCCCTTTTCGTAATTATATTTAAGGCTTAGTAGTTATAGTAAAAGCATAGTTAGCTATTAGCCTTTTTTATAAATAATACTAACGCCGCGGCTAATAAACTACTTAAGCGGATAAGATTTGCTTTTAATAGCTTATTTAAGGTCTTCCGGAAGATAAGGAGTTCTTCCCTTAATATATCGTAAAGGGGCTTTTATAGTAGTAGCGGTTCCTTACTATCCTTATTTAAGGTAAGATAGATTTTATAGTCTACGCCCGGTCGGAATAAGGGCTGCTTAAGTGCTTTCGTAGGTGCGAAAAAGTCCGGATAAGCTTATAATGCTTAAGCCGGGATATAGTCCGCCGGGTTAACTAGCGTCTTTAGCTAAAGGGCTCTCTTTATATCCTTTATCGTAACCGCCTTTATATTAAGCGCTTATCGTCGCCCTTAGCTATTCTTTTAAGCCCTTTCTTATTAGCACTCCGCTATAAAGATAGAGGCGCTTACTAGCTTCGCTTTTTAGATATTTGCGATCTTCGCGGCTTTCTTTAATCTTTAAAGGCCGATTTAAATCCCCGCTTTTCTATGCTAGATCTAATCCCCCCTAGCATCGTAAACTACCTTATTTTTCTTTATTTATAGTCTCCTTAAGAATACGTTATAGCTTAACTCCGGTACTATATAAGTAAATATCTATTTTAAGTGCTTATTAATCTCTATCTTAAACGCTACGATCCCCTTTATTTAAAGCGTTAGTACGTCTTTTAAGAAAGGCTATAGTAGCCTCTTTATCCTATCCGCAAAGGGCATCTATAGCCTTATCGCTACCCCCTTACTTACTATAGTATAGTAGTTATAGCCTATATTTATAAGTACGTTAAGCCCCTTCTTTTTATTAATACTAACCTTAAGCAGTACTAAGTTTAGCGTAAGGTGCTTCCTTATTAACCTTTAAGCCGCCTACTATTTCTCTTTCTCCCTTAGCGCTTAACTTTACGCTAAGGTTCCTCTTTTCCTAAATCGGAATCTACTTTAGTTACCTCTTTAGTTATAGCTACGGCTACTTATAAAGTTCCCTCTTTCTTCTTCTTATAAAAGCGGGCGATATGCCCCGTTATCCTATAAGCGAAATACCTCCGTATATTAAGCCGGCTTTATCCTCCTCCCGGCTAGGTTATAGCGTTAATTCTACTTATTAAGGTATCGCCCTTTAAGTCCTTTTAGTTTTAAGTCCCCCCCCTTATTACTTTCTTCCGGCCTTAAAACGGCTACTTAGTTTACTAAACCTTTTTTAGCTTTACCGCGATCTACGCTACTTAATTAATATACGCTAAGAAGCTTAAAGTTAAGAGGTTAACTATCGCAAGCGCCTCCTTAAGGCGAAGGCCTAAGGCGCCTTTTAAGAACACGATCTATATATCGTATAGCTACGACCCCCCTCCCGCTTTAAAGAGCCTTTACTTAAACTTAAGGAGGAACGCTACGAACGTTTAGTTTTCTCCTTATTTAATCGTATAGATAGCCGCCGCCGCCCGCGATTAGATATCGATATTAAGGTAGATCGAATTAAAGTACTTAAGGAATTCTTACTAGTCGTAACCTTAGTCCGCGCCGGTGCCGTAATAAGTCGCTATAGTCTGCTATAGCCCCGTGTTTAAGTAGTTATAGATTAAGTAGAAAACCTCCCTTAGACTTAAGAAGAAGTCTTAGTTAATCTCGCACTTCTCTTATATATATCGTGCTTAAGGCGTAAAGTAGCGCCGCTAGCCGTCGAATTTCCTTAGCGCTAAGAGTAGCTTTTATTAGTCCTTTTTCTTTATTGCTTCTTTCTTTATTACGGGTATTGCGGCCCCCGCTATTATATCGTAAGGTAGTATTAAACTACCGATTAGTAGGCCGGCCCCTCCTTATATATATATCCTTACTATCTCCTTTAGCTTTTATATTAAGGCCTTAAACTAGCTTATTAGCTATTAAATCTGCTGCTAGCTTGCTTAAACTTAGTAGCTCGTTTTAACAGCCCCCGCTTATAGCGAGAGGATCGCTTATTTAACCCTCGTTTAGATATCGGCCTCTCTTAGCCCTCCTTCCTAAGCCCTATAAGCATAGCCCCCCTATACTAAGTAGGCTTTTTACTCGCGCTATATTATAATTAGCGAGTCTTTTCTTAAGTCGTATAACCTCGTTTAAAAGGAGCTTTAAATATATTAAGGGCTTACGTATACTTAGTTTAGTAGTACGTGGCCGAATAATTGTTTATTTAAAGCTAGAGAGGGAAAGAGGAAATCTCTATCTAAGCTACGTAGCTCTATACTATATAGGGGTCGCTTAAGCAGCCCGTACTTAAGTTAAGTTCGGGTTAAAGTCGGGCTAAGTTTAGGTAGAGCTTTATACGACTTCGGCTATATATCGGCCTAACTTTTAGTTATTCGCTATAGTATAACTATAGCTCTTCCTACGGCATAGCCCGTAATAAGCGCGGTATAAAAAGCAAAGGTATTATATTAAAGTCTTTAACTTATAAGGTTATAAGGACTTAAGCTATAGCTTAAGCCTTATTATATAAGGAGGGCCGGGTTTATATATATAGATATAGACCCGCTATATATAAGCAGGCTTTTTATAGCTTATTATTATAATACTATAAACAGTACCTATATACTAGCCTTTACTTACTTTATAATTGTAAAAGGTTAGAGCAGCAGCGAAATTGTGGGGAAATTAGGAGATCACGTGATGTCACGTGATAGAGGAGTCGATGTTGTGTAAGGCAGGATTTTGGCTGGAATTGATTGATTAAGAATTGAGTGCGTGAGTGCTTATAGAATCTTAAGCTATT
>JAPEBW010000566.1:0-46922 GCA_027405785.1 Ophiocordyceps robertsii
TTCGTAAATAAAAGAGGAATATACTAAATACCTTTAATAAGTTATAAAGAGGCTTCGCACGGCGTAACTATTCGTAAAGCTATTTTAATATATATTTTATTAGCAATTAGTTAAGTTCCTTAGTTTTATTTTATTAGTTAATAGGATATTAATAGATCCTTAACGGATAAACGTAATCGCTAAATAGCTAGCACTTAATACTTATCGAGATATTTAAGTCTTCCTTAAGTTCTTTAACTACTACTATCGTTTTATTTACCGCTACTCTTACGTAGTAGTACCTCTTACCGCACTACTAAAAGGTAGTAGTAATAGTAAGAAGCTAAGGAGAGTAGACTTAAACGCAACCGAATTTATAGCGTTTTAGTCCTTAAAAGACGTATTTACTAATATACCCTTACTTTAATACTACGACTTAAAGAGGTATACCCGAATTAAAACCGATATATTATAATATATAATAGCGGGCATTTTATCCTAGCTTAATAATAAGGGTCGCTATTACTTAATTATATTTTAGTTAAGAAAGTTTACCGGGGCTAAGTTAAACTACGAAGTCCCGGATTAAAAACTATTTACTATTATAAAGTTATTTAAACACTAGCGATACTATATCGAAGGAGCCGCGTAATAAGTAAAGGTCTTATCTGACTATTTTAACCTTTAAACGTTTATACGCTAAACCTCCCTTAATCGGAGATAAGCACGATAGTATATATACTTAGCGCTATTTAACTTAATAATTAAGTATAAGATAGGGAAATTAAACCTAGCTAACGCACCGTTAAGAATGCTTAAATATAAAGGCGAGAAGCCTTTAGTTATAAAGTTACTACTAAAGCTTTAGTTAAAGCTAGCACCGATAAATTATATAACTATTAATAATCTATAAAGGGATAACGAGAAGTCTTTATAAGTAAAAGAAAGCCTAACTTTAAGCTAGTATAAGCGTAGCGAGTTGCTTTTATATAAGGAAAATATACGAGCTCTTATATAGCGAACTACTACTAACTTAAGAGCGGACCTTAAGTAGCTAGCTATATAAGCTAAAAAGAGAGCTAGTTATAAATAGCTACTCTTAAGAAGAACTATAAAGGATATAGCTTACGGTCTCTTAGTATACGCCGTAAAAGTTCTTAATACTTTGCTAGAATTGCTAAAAGGCACTTAAAGTAAAAATATAGTAATTGCTTAACGAAAAGCGATTAAAGACTTCTTAAAAGAGAAGTATCCTTAGTTATTACGACTAAATAGATTATTGCTATAAAAAGGACGAATTATAGTACTTTTTAATACTACTTTATAGTAGGAGTTAATATAACTTTACTATAACGACCTATTAGTAAGATACTTTGGAGGCTAACGAATAAGTAAATTACTATTAAGGAATTTCTACTAAGAGAATATAGTAAGGGATATTAATTAATATATCTAAGAATGCTTAGTATATTAAGGCGCTATATCGAGGAGGTATCGCCTTTACGGCGCTATATAATTATTACTATGCCCCGTGCGACTATAAGAAGAACTATTAATAGACTTTACTATAGGTCTGCTAAAAGTATAATATAAGGGGCGAGAAGTTAACGTAATATTAATAATTATAGACCGATATACTAAGTACTGCCTCTTTATTCTATATTTTAAGATAATAAACGCGCTTAAGCTAGTAAGGGCATTTTATTATAACGTTAAGTTAGTATATAGGCCCTTAAAGAGCATAGTTATAAATAGAGGATTACTATTTATTAGTAAGTTTTAGTTAGACTTATGTTTTATCTTATAAGTAAAACATAGGTTATCGATAGCGTTTTACCCTTAAACCGATAAGCAAACGGAGCGTATAAATTAAGTAGTGCACTACTACTAAAGATACTTTATAAATTTAAAATAAATAAACTAGGCGTCCCTTCTCTAAGTAATATAATTTGCGTATAATAACGTAACTAATACTACTACCGGGCTATCCCTTAATAAGGCCTTTTTTAGCTACTAGCTAAACTTTTATATTAACGTTAAGAACGACATTATAAAGGGGGAGGTGCTTAAAGTAAGAGTAAGAATTAATAAGCTAAAAGCTCTACAATAACGACTTAAGGAATACTAATAAAAGGCTATTAAATCGCAAGCAAAGTACTATAACCTTAAGTACTAACTACTTTAACTTAAAGTTAGTAACTTTATTACGCTCTTTATAAAGAATTTATACCTTAAGAACGAGAAGAGGAAGCTATCTCCTAAGTATATTAAGTCTTTTTAGGTACTATAAGCTATAAAGAAGTAAGCTTATCGTTTAGCTCTCTTAAATAAGTACTCGCATATATATAATATATTTTATATTAGCCTATTAAAACCTTAAAAGGAAAGGCTAAGCGACTAAGGAGGTGCCGAACCGTTAATAATACTTAACCTTTAAGATAAAGAAGGTAAATAAGAAGTTTAAGAAGCACTAAATAAAAAACGCGTTAAAGGTAATACTTTTTTCTTAGTTAGGTAAAAAGGATAGCTAGTAAAGTATAACTAGTAAGTTAACGCTAAGGATATAGCGAATAGCTAAGCACTTATTAGCGAATACTTTACTAACCTTATTAAGAAAAAGAAGAAACGCAAAACTAAGTAAAAGTTAAGACGCTAAAGGCATAAGGATAACTTACTTATTAAGTTACGATTTCTTACTAACTTAGTACTAATTCGCTACCGATTAACTATATCTATAGTTAAGGTAACTATTTATAAATTAGTTAAATATAAAATATAGAAAAAAAGCAAGCGAGAGCAAATAACTAAAAGAAAATATAAAGCTAAGCTAAGTCCTCCTTAAAACAATAACGATAAAGGAAAGAAACTATAAGCTAAGCTATTACTACCTTACGTTATTAATAAAGGAGAGATAAAAGAAAGATAAAAGAAAAGATAAACCTAAACCGTCCTTTACTTATATTAACGCTTTGCTAGCATTGCGGGAACCTACTAAATAGTCCCCTTATCTATATTAGTTAAGGAGGGAAACGTTAGTATTCTCCTCTCCTTTATTAGCTATATCTTAATTACTATAGCACTTACCTCCGCCTTTATAATAAGTAAGGCGTATCGCTAAGACGTATAGCCCGTATTGCTTATAAGTAGCTAGAGTTTTAACTATACTTCTTAAGCATAGTACTCCGGATTAGCTATATCGATATTAAAGGGCGGCGCCGGGGTTAACTAAGTAAGCAGCTCGCACTGCTTATCGATAAGCTTATAATAGTCGCTATGCTAAGACTAAGAGATCGTTAGCTAATTACTAGTATATTAATCGTATATTAATTACTATTATATCCTTCTTAGTACCTATAATATTATTCTCCTTTTAATAAGTTATCTTAGTAATATTAAACGCCTTATAAAGATATTAAGCTATTATAATAAGATAGTAGTAAGCCTCCTCGTTAAATATAAAGGCGTTATTATCGCTATCGTTATCCTTAAAGTTAGTATCGTTAATATTAAGTATATTAAGCTCTTAAAGATAATAAAGCACGGCGACTATATCGGTACGGTCGCCGGCTATAAGTATAGCCGCCTATATAACGATTAGCTAATAAATAGCGATAATACATTTAATTAATAGTTATAGTTAATTAATAATATACTTAATTATAAGTAGCCGTACGCTAATAGCACTACTTATACCTTAATAAGGTAACGCTAAAGAAAATATACTTAATCTTTATAACCTTAATAAGCTTTAGCTTAAATACGTTATAAGCTATAATAGCGGTGCGGAAATAATATATATACTAAAGTTTAGTAAGCATTACGCCGCTAGTATAGATAGCGCGGGCTTTAGCTTTAAACTATATATATATTTATTTTGCCCGTAAAACGATAAGGATAACGGCTTTATTATTGCCCGTATTAATTTAAGTATTATTATCGCTATCGCTATCGCTATTACCTATTATATTAAGCTACTTTCCTTTAAAAGAAGGCATAATAAGCAATGCATTATAGTTAAGTATCGCTAGTATTTTAAAGCTTAATCGGTCTTATTATTACTACTACTTTTAAAGAGTAGTATTATTATTAATACTATTAGTGCTAAGGATAAGGGACTTACTTTATACCTACTAATCGTTAGTAAGCGTATTAATAGCCTTATCCTTAAGGATAAGCGTAGGGTTAGGTATAAGCACCTTTTTAAGGGGTGCTCCCTCGTTATAAGGTAACGGCGAGCTAAGCATCTCCTTAGCTTAACCTCTCTTAGTACTAGTGCCGGCCTTTCCGGCTAAAGGAGAGTTAAGGACTTAAGGAGAACCTTAATCGCGACTATAATGCTTTAAGGGCAAACCCCTTAAGAGTTAATGCTATATCTAACGTAAGAAATCGGCGCGCTTATTAGTTAAGCGCGGCTTCGGAGTACGAGGTATATTAGCGATAATAAAGAGGTATAAAATATATATTAAATAGAGAGCGAAAAGGTATAGAGAACTTAACTATAAATAATTGCGGAAGAGTTAAAAAGGGGAAGAAAAACAAAAGGTGCGGGAATAAGCACGATAAACTTTTAACTAGTATATTGCTACTAATATATAGGCGTAATACCTATAATTACCTAAAGGCAATTAATATTACTATAACCTTATATATAACCCCGCGTATTTAACGCTATATTTAATTATATATAACTACTAAGCGTATATACTACTATATTTTAATTATGCGTACTTATATAATAATACTAACTAAGGATATAACTATAACCTTATATTACTAAATTCTTTATAATAGTATATTTAATATACTTTTAACTAAATAGCTAAGGATATTTATTATAAGGGGGGGATAATTATAAGAATAGTACTAATAGTATAAGCTAACTAAGTGCGGGGAATACGCTAAGTAAGAAGCCTTGCTTTCGGTCTTAACTTAATAAGTAGTCGATAGGCCCCCGCGACTAAAGCTAGGAGACTCTCCCTTTTATAAGCTTTAGTCTTATAATAAAGTAAGTAGCTAAGCAATACTATAACCTATCATACTATCTACTATCTTTACTACTTAATTAGTAGTATTATAAGACTGTCTCTTTATATACCCTTTATATTAATATTAAGATATTACGAAAATATATAATAAGATTAAAACCTATTATAATACTTATAACCTCTATTAAAAACTTTAAGAAGTTATTAAGTTCTGCGTTATATATAATAAAAGCAAGGCTATATAATATAAGCTTTATAGTAACTTAATTTCTTTAAAAGTCCTTTTAAGACCTTAAAGCTTTATAATTTTAAACTTTATTATAAAACAACTAAAGTTTATAAATCTTATAACTAGTATATAATACTATTTATTTTAGTTATAATTAATTGTTTAACGAAGTATAGCTATTTCCTTTTAATATATAAAGTTATAAATATAGAAAAGTTATCTTATACTTTTATAAGATATATTATAGCTTATTAAGGACTTCTAAGTTTGATTATTTTAAATAAGAATTAGAAATGTATTTCGAATTTCTAGTAAGGCTAAACGCAAGCCTTAAAAATAAAGTATAAATTATTTACTGCTTTTTACCTTATTATAAACAGAATAATAAAACGATTAAATTAAACGCTTAAGCAATTCCTTAAAAGCTACATAAATTATTAGCTTTATACTAAAAGCTTAAAGGTTTTTTTACTATAAGAAGTTATAGCTAAAAAAGCTTTATTAAACTCCGAGCAGTTAATTAGCTTATATAGATTTATATAATTAAAATTAAAATATATTACTAAAAGGATATCGTATTATTATAATAATAAGTAGTTTTTAAAACCTTTTTTATTTAAGGGCGATTAAGTCTATTTTTTAATAAAGAATCTTAAGATTAATTAACCTAATAAGTCTTTAGATTATAAGAAGATAGGGATTTTTAAAGTTATAAAAAAAATAAGAAAGGTTAACTATAAGTTAAAACTTTTAATTAGATTACTTATCTACTTTACTTTTTATATATCTTTACTAAAGCCGACTTTATAAAAAGCAAAGGTAGTAAGAAAGCTAGACTTAAAGAAAGTTAAAAAAAGCGAATATATAGTAAAAACTATGCTTACTAAGAAGATAGAAAATTAAAAATACTTTTATTTAGTAAAGTAAAAGAATTATCCTAGTTTAGATAATACTTAAAAACTTATAAAGCACTTAAAAATGCTTTAAGAAAGGTTTAGGATTTTAATTAGCAAAACCTTTTAGTAAAAGTATTAGCTTCTTAAAGCTAGGATTTCTTTATTATCCTTAAATAGTAAAAGTAACAAGATGTCTAATAAAGAAAAAACCTTATAGTTAAGTTTATATAACTTAGTATATATTCTTTTTAAAATAAGATTCTCTTTATTAAGAAAGATCCGCTAAGGATAATATTAGGATTTTCTTTAAAAAGTTCTTAAAGTTAGTTTTTTTAAACTAAGATTTCTTTAATTATTTTATATAGCTTCTTAAAGTTAAGATAAACTTTAAGGAAAAGAATATTGATCTTTTTAAGTTTATAAAGACCTTAAAAAGGGGAATATATAATAGAAACCCTTTTCTATTAGTAATTCTAAGTAGTAAAAGTACTAATATTTAATAAAGTAAATACCGCTAAATATAAAGGAGTAACTAGTAAAGTAAATCCCGCTAATTATAAGATATAACTATTAAAGTAGATACTAATAGTTATAAGTAAAGACAATATAGCTTAATAGTTAAAGACGGCTAGTATTAGCTATAAGCGGTATAGGTTAAATACGCTTAAAATTAGCTTAAGCTAGCTTCGGCTAGTAATAAGATTAGTATTAAATAAATCGACTAATACCTTATATAATTAACCTATACCTCGTATAAAGCTAAGGTAAAATTCCTCCTTTTAAAAAAGCATAAATTCTTATAAAAGGTTTTAAGTTAAGAATATTTAGTTTTATAAGCTATTTATAAGTAAAAAAGCGTATATTACTTATAACTAGTAATAAAGATAGCGTAAGCTATTTTTATTAGCTTAAAAAGAAGTTTAGTAACCTTATAAGTTATATAAGGTATAAGTTATAAATTAGTATATAAAAGTATATAAAAGCATATTAAAAACAAGCCTTTTAATAGCCTTAAAAGGGTATAAAAAGATGTTTTTCCTCCTTTTTCCCTTTATTTATTTTTGTTTTTTTAGCTAGTTTTAACCTAAGAAATCTATATAATAAGATACTTTTATTTTACTTAGTTTAGTAATCTATACTAATTCTTTTTCTTCTTTTCCGCTATTATAAGAATAGTATTAATAGTATAAGCTAACTAAGTATAGGGAATATACTAAGTAAGAAGCCCCGCGTTTAGTCCTAACTTAATAAGTAGTTAACAAGCCCCCGCAACTTAAGCTAAAAGACTCTCCTTTTTATAAGCTTTAATCTTATAATAAAGAAAGCAGCTAAGAAATACTATAACTTATTGTACTATTTACTATCCTTACTACTTAATTAATAATATTATCAGACTATCTTCTTATAATTTTTAAAGCTTCTTTTTTCTAATTACTTAATAAAGATAGTATTAGTAAAGGGATTGCGAAGTAGTACTAAACTAGCGCGGTAAAGCTAACATAACTTTAATTAAGGACTATAAGTATAAGAGATTAATATAAATAACGAATCCGATTAAATACTCTTTATACTTAAGATAATAAAAGTACTATTAAGAATATCCTTATTAATAAGTACTTAGTTCCGCTACTTTAAGAAAAATTAAAAGCCCTTTAAGCTTATATCGAGGAACTAAAAGAGACTTAATAGTTATAAGAGCGTATTATATAGCTTAAAGAGGAAATATAAGAAAAAGGAGGTTTACTCTTTAACTAATCGAAAAGGTGTTATTAGTCGGACTTATTTAATTTAGCAGCTAGTAAAAGTAGCGAGGTAAAAATTTAAAATATTACTTATAGTTTATACCGCTATTATTTATAGGTATTTCGTACTTAAGTAGGTTGTAGATACTATATACTATATTTAAGTAAGTAGTAGCTTAATAGTATTATACGTACTTATTAGTTAATTTAATAAGCGCTATATATAAATAATAGCGGTATAGACTATAGTTAGCTTAACTATTTAATTCTTAAAAACGACTTAATTAGCTTTATAACTTAAAGAAAACATTTAAAGCTATATCTTAACGATTTTGCTAAGACGATATTAATATTCTATTTATAGTAAATTATATATATACTAACTATAAAGCGAGATAGCGCTAATATCTTAAAGAATAGCCGCCGATTAATTTAGAATAATATAGCGGAAGCTAAATCTATTTTAAAGAATAGATACTTATACTTATTAAGAATATAGTAAACTAAGAAATACTCTTAGTAATAGAGCTATAAAACGCTTAGTAGTAAGATATATAGTCTTTATTTAAGTTTAGCTTTTACCTTAACTTTATTAAACGATATTTCGAGCGGCTATTAAAGTAAATATAGTTATTAAGGTTTTTTACTAAGTTATAACTAAAGCTTTAAGAGTAACTTAACCTCTATTTAATACCTATTTATAAGTATAGTAAAGAAGAACTAGTTTAATTAGCTTAATGCTATTAAGACGCTATAGATAGTAAGAAACGCCGTTTAAGCGTAAGCTTTAAAATAAAATAGCGCGGAATAAGTTTAAGATCCTTTAACTAAGGAAATTCTTAGTATAAAAAAAGCTATAGTAAACGTTAATTAAGAGGTTTTTATTACTAAGGCATTATTAATACCTAAATCATAATTAAGGGAGACTTATATTAAAATACTCCTTAATATAATCGCGGTTAAGGTTATAGAAAAAGGTTAGGCTAAGGCTAAGGCTTATCCTAAAGCTAAGAGGTTATTTATTTTAAATATTATAAGCTAAGTTATTATATAAATAAGTATAACTCGGCTTTAACTATAAATACTTTAGCAAATACCTTATATATTACAGCCGCTTTACAAGGAAACGCTTAAAGGCTTAAGTAAACGCTTTTCTTTTAGCTAAATTAATACCTTAAAGGGAGCTATTATAAACTCTTATAGTACTATTAAGGCAAAACCTTATTAATATAAAAGTATACTTAAATACTTATAGTATAGTAGACTTTTAAAATATATATTTCGCACGCTAATAAGGCTTATAATAAGTCTTACTATTATAGCTTAAGCTTTAAGAATAAGCAATAGTAAAGTAAACGGCTATAGCGTTTAAAAGGTTTTAATAAGAATAATTAATATAAAAAGCACCGAAAAGATAATTACTTAATAATATATTAATATTAATAGGTTAACGCTAAATAACTATATACTAATCTTATAGTTAACTATAGTAATTATTAATAAGAAAATCTATATTATTCTTTAGAATAAGTAATAGTAGTTTAAGCATTAAATTAGTAGCGGCACCTTATAAAGTCTACGAAAATTCGTAAGGGATTACCGGAACGAGGCTAATATTTATTTAATTATTACTAAATTTAAGCCGAATCCGTTACTAAATAAGGACGATAATAAAGGAATCTTAAAGAAAGAAATAAACTAAGATATTACTAACTTTATACTAATTTAAAAATATATTCTTAGTTAATAAGTCTAACTTATTACTAATTAAAAA
The DNA here is from genome assembly GCA_027405785.1 of Ophiocordyceps robertsii. NCBI lineage: Eukaryota > Fungi > Ascomycota > Sordariomycetes > Hypocreales > Ophiocordycipitaceae > Ophiocordyceps > Ophiocordyceps robertsii. The sequence continues at coordinate 9,606 of JAPEBW010000566.1, forward strand.
AGAAGTAGATTATATAATTAACTTAACTTTTAGTAAAAAACCTCTTTCTAAACTAATTTACTTTTTATCCCGCAATAAATTATAAGTATTAACGGACTAAATTAATAACTTTATAAAACGCGGTATTATCTAAAAGTTATAAAGCTTAGTAATCGTATTAATTCTTTTTATCTTAAAAACATTAATAGCCTTTATCTTTATATAAACTATAAAGGACTGAACTATATTTTATAAAAAGATTAGTACTTTTTACTTTTTATTTTAAAGATCTTTTACTAGTGCTAGAAAGCTAAATTCTTTTTTAAGATTAATATTTTAAATATATATTAGCGTACGTATATAAAAAAGAGCAATAAGTAAAATATAGCCTTTTAATTATATTATAAATACTTCGAATACTTTCTTATACTCTTTAGCTTAACTAACGCTTTAACCACGTTTTAAAGGTAAATTAATTAAGCGTTAAAAGGCCTTATTAATACTATTTATATAATATATCTTAATAATATTTTTATCCTCTTATAAATAAACAAAAATATACTAAATACTTTCAAAAAATAATAATAAAGCTCTATATAGTATAACTATTTATAAAGCTATTTAAATAAATATTTTATTAACAATTAGTTAAGTTCCTTATTTTTATTTTATTTTTCGATAAGGTATTAATAAATCATTAATAAGTAAAAGTCATTGCTAAAAACTAGTACTTAAAACTTATCGAGATATTTAAGTCTTCTTTAAGTTTTATAACTATTACTATTATTTTCTTTACCGCTACTCTTATATAGTAATACCTCTTACTATACTACTAAAAGGTAATAGTAATAGTAAAAGGATAAGGAAAGTAGACTTAAATATAACTAAATTTATAGCGTTTTAGTCCTTAAAAGATATATTTACTAATATACCTTTACTTTAATACTATAACTTAAAGAGGTATACTTAAATTAAAACTAATATATTATTATATATAATAATAAGCATTTTATCTTAGCTTAACGATAAAAGTCGCTATTATTTAATTATATTTTAATTAAGAAAGTTTACTAAAGCTAAGTTAAACTATAAAGTCGTAGACTAAAAACTATTTATTATTATAAAGTTATTTAAATACTAGTAAGACTATATCGAAAAGGTCGCGTAATAAGTAAAAGTCTTATCCGACTTTTTTAACCTTTAAATATTTATACGCTAAACCTCCTTTAATTAAAGATAAGTATAATAGTATAGATACTTAGTATTATTTAACCTTATAATTAAGTATAAAGTAAAGAAGTTAAACTTAGCTAATATACTATTAAGAATACTTAAATATAAAACTAAAAAGCCTTTATTTATAAAGTTATTACTAAAGCTTTAGCTAAAGCTAGTATTAATAAATGATATAACTTTTAATAATCTATAAAAGAATAATAAGAAGTCTTTATAAGTAAAAGAAAACTTTACTTTAAGCTAGTATAAGTATAGTAAGTTGCTTTTATATAAGGAAGATATATAAGCTTTTATATAGTAAACTACTACTAACTTAAAAGTAAACTTTAAGTAATTAGCTATATAAGATAAAAAGAAAGCTAGTTATAAATAGCTACTTTTAAGTAAGACTATAAGAAATATAGCTTATAGCCTCTTAGTATATACTATAAAAGTTCTAAGTACTTTGCTAAAATTTCTAAAACGTACTTTAAGTAAAGATAAAGTAATTTCTTAATAAAAGGCGATAAAAGACTTCTTAAAAAAGAAGTATCCTTAGTTATTATAACTAAATACATTATTACTAAAAAAGAAATCATAGTACTTTTTAGTACTACTTTATAGTAAAAGTTAATATAACTTTATTATAATAACCTATTAATAAGATACTTTAAAGGCTAAGAAATAAGTAAATTACTATTTAAGAATTTTTACTAAAAGAATATAATAAGGCATATTAATTAATAACTATTAATAATTTATAACAAAATAATAAAAAGTCTTTATAAGTAAAAAAAAGCTTAACTTTAAGCTAGTATAAGTATAGTAAGTTGCTTTTATATAGGGAAAATATTTAAGCTTTTATATAGTAAACTACTACTAACTTAAGATCGGACTTTAAGTAACTAGCTATATAAGCTAAAAAGAAAGCTAGTTATAAATAGCTACTCTTAAAGAAGACTATAAAGGATATAGCTTATAGCTTTTTAATATATACTATAAAAGTTCTTAATACTGTACTAAAATTGCTAAAATGCACTTAAAGCGAAGATATAGTAATTACTTATTATAGGCTATGCTATAAAAAGAGCTATAGTTATACTATAGCGAATAACTTAAACTCGGGCTAATATATAGCTTAAGTTATATAAGACTTTACTTAAACTTAGCTTAACCTTAACTTAAACTTAACTTAAGTACAGGCTACTAAAGCAACTTATATAAAGTAAAAAGCTACGTAGCTTAAATAGAGATTTCCTCTTTCCCTCCTTAGCTTTAAATAAATAATTATTTAGCTATATACTACTAAACTAAGTATAGACCGGCCTTTAATATATTTAAAGCTCCTTTTAAATAAGGTTATACGACTTAAAAAAAGACTTACTAATCACAATATAGTATACGTAAAAAGACTACTTAGTATAAAGGGGCTATGCTTAAGTAAAGTAAGAAGGAGGGCTAAAAAAGGCCGATATTTAAACGAGGGTTAAATAAGCGATCCTCTTACTATAAGTAAGATAGGTTAAAGTAAGCTATAAAGTTTTAATAAGCTAGTAGTAGATCTAATAGCTAATAAGCTAGTTTAAAGCCTTAATATAAAAGCTAAAGAAGAAAGTAAGGATACTTATATAAAGAGGGGCCGGCTTACTAACCGGTAGCTTAATACTACCTTATAATATAATAGCGGGGGCTATAATGCCTATAATAAAAAAAGAAGCAATAAAGAAAAAAGACTAGTTAAAGCTACTCTTAGCGCTAAGAAGGTTTAATAACTAGCGTTATTACTTAATACTTTAAGTATAGTATATATAAGAGAAGTATAAGATAAACTAAAACTTCTTCTTAAGCTTAAAGAAGGTTTTTTACTTAATTTATAACTACTTAAATATAAAGCTAGATAAACTATAGTGACTTATTATAGCACTAAGGCAGATTAAGGTTATAATTAGTAAGAGTTTCTTAAGTACCTTAACTTAATTTACTTTAATATTAATATTTAATCGCGGGCTATAGCGGCTATTTATATAATTTAATAAAGTAAGAACTAAACGTTTATAGCGTTCCTTATAAAGTTTAAATAGAGGCTCTTTAAAGTAGGAGGGGGGTTATGGCTATACGATATATAAATCGTATTCTTAAAAAGCGCCTTAAGCCTTTGCCTTAAGGAGGCACTTATAATAGTTAACCTTTTAACTTTAAGCTTCTTAGCGTATATAAATTAAGTAGCGTAGATCGTAGTAAAGCTAAAAAGGGTTAAGTAAACTAAGTAGCTATTTTAAGGCCGGAAGAAGGTAAAAAAGGGGGCGACTTTAGACTAAAAGGACTTAAAAAGCAATACCTTAATAAGTAAAATTAACGCTATAACTTAGCTAAAAGAAGAATAAAGCCGGCTTAATATATAAAAGTATTTCGCTTATAATATAATAAGCTATATTGCCCGCTTTTATAAAAAAAAAGAAACCTTATAGGTAGCTATAGCTATAGCTAAGAAGGTAATAAAAGCAAATTTTAACTTAAGAAAAAAAGAACCTTAGCGTAAAGTTAAGCGCTAAAAGAGAAAGAGAAATAGTAAATAGCTTAAAGTTTAATAAAAAAGCACTTTATACTAAACTTAATATTACTTAAAGTAAGTATTAATAAGAAAAAGAGGCTTAATATATTTATAAATATAAGCTATAACTACTATACTAAAATACGTAAGGGAGTAGCAATAAAGCTATAAATACTCTTAATAAATAGGATAAAAAGGCTATTATAGCCTTTCTTAAAAATTATACTAATACTTTAAATAAATAGGATTATAGCGTTTAAGATAAAGATTAATAAGCATATAAAATAGATATTTGCCTATATAGTACCGGAGTTAAGCTATAATATATATTAAGAGAAACCGTAAATAGAGAAGAATAAGGTAGTTTATAACGCTAAGGGGGACCGGATTTAACATAGAAAAACAAGGAATTAAATCGGCCTTTAAAGGTTAAAGAAAGCTATAAAGATAGTAAGTATTTAAAAAGCGAAGCTAGTAAGCGCCTTAATCTTTACGGCGGAGTATTAATAAGAAAGAGCTTAAAAAGATAGCTAAGGGCGGCGATAAGCGCTTAATATAAAGGTAGTTATAATAAAGGACGTAAAAAAGGCCTTTTAGCTAAAAATACTTATTAACTTAGCAGACTATATCCTAGCTTTAGCACTATAAGCTTACTTTAACCTCTTCGCGCTTATAAAAGCGCTTAAGTAGCCTTTTTTTTAACTAAGCATAGACTATAAGATTTACTTTACCTTAAATAAGGATAGTAAGGAACCGTTATTATTATAAAGGCCTTTATACAATATATTAAAAGAAGAGCTCCTTATTTTTCGAAAGACTTTAAACGAGTTACTTAAAGTAAATCTTATCCGCTTAAGTAGCCTATTAACTACGGCGCTAGTATTATTTATAAAGAAGACTAATAGCCGCTTATACTTTTATTATAACTATTAAGCCTTAAATATAATTACGAAAAGGGATTAGTATACGTTATTATTAATAATAAAAACGCTAAGAATATTAATAAAGGTATATTAGTTTACGAAACTCGATATTATTATAGCGTTTTATAAGATTAAAATCGCGGAGGGCTATAAGTTTAAAACGGCCTTTTAAATAAAGTTTAGACTATTTAAGTAGTAAGTATACTTATTTAGCTTTATAAGAACGCTAGCTACCTTTTAACGCTATATTAACTAAGTATTAAAAGACTACCTTTATAAGTTTATTATAGTATATATAAATAACGTTTTAATTTACTTATTAAAGTCGCTTCGTAACTATTAAGATAAGGTAGCGAAAGTACTTAAAAAGCTATAAAAAGTAGGCCTTATATAAAACTTATAGAAATATAACTTTTATAATAAGAAAAGTAAAGTACTTAAGTTTTATTATATAAGCTAAGGGTAAGGTTTAATATAACTTAAAGAAGATTTAAGCTATTTAAATATAGTAAGCGCTAAAAAACATAAAGGGCGTTTAAAGCTTCTTTAAGTTCGGAAATTACTATTATACCTTTATCCCGCTTTATACTAAGGTCTTATAATACTTAAATAGCCTTTATTAAAAAAAATACTTTTTTATAAACTAATAAGTACTAAGCCGCGTTTTAATTTATCTAAGAGGTATTTTATAATATATTATTACTATAGTTATATAACCTTTAAAAAGAGATATACTAAAAGGCAAACTACTTTAAGTATATAATAAGCAGTTTACTAATATAAATAAAGCTAGATAGGATATAATACTTAGTAAGTTTCTTTTTAAAACGACTTAATATAGTAAAGTATAACTACTTAATTTATAATAAGGAGTTACTTATAATTATAAGATAATTAGACTTTTAAAAGGCAAAGTTATATAATATATTAGCGTTTATAGTACTAATAAACTATAAGAATTTAAAGTATTTTATAATAAAAAAGAAGTTAAATAAAAAGTAAAGTAAATAAGCGATAAAGCTTACTTTATATAACTTTATATTAAAGTACCGCTTTAAGAGATTAGCAGTAGTTCTTAATGCTTTATCGCGCTATAATAAAGATAAGCTAAAAAAAGTATCCGATAAGAAAGGGATAAGACGTATAGTTTAAATAATCCTAGATAGCGCGTAATTAATAAGATATTAAGTTCCTTTAAGTAGCTAGTATATAAACCTTTTATAATAATTAGTATAAGAAGAACGTATAGTTATAATAATATAAGTAAAAGAGGAGAATATAAGGTTGCTTACTTATATAAGTAAAGCGGATAACCTTATACTTTAAGTAAAGAGTAAGGCTAATAAAAGCGGAGTTTAGCTAAAACTTAACTTAAACTTAAGCTAAGATATACTTAAAGAATAAGTATAACTAGCCTATATATTTAATAAATAAGATATATAAAAGCGATAAATAGTAATATTATAAAAAGATAAAAAGTACTAAGCGGTATTTTAAGTAATATAGAACGGCGAGTAGTTGCTTACTTTAAAATAGTAATAAAAAGTTTAAGTAAGTAAGTATATATTTCATATAAAAAGGCGCCTTTACTTTAAAAACCGCCTTTAAGTATTAAGTAAGGCTTAATACTTTAAGGAAAGGGAGGATAAAAAGCTAAATAAGCTTTAAGTATTAATCGCTTAGTAAATATATAACTTAATAGCAATAAGATACTTAAGGCGCGAAAGGACGCTTATAATACTAGATTAAGAGTTTTTTTAGCTAAGCTAGTTATTAATAGTATACTGGCTTATTATAAATTACGGACTATATAGTAAGGGCTATATATAAAAGCAACTTTAAAAAGGGCTTTTTTAGCTTTTACCGTCCTTTATATCGCTATTTATATACTTAATAATAGACTTTATAGTTAAGCTACCCTTAATAAGGACTAAAAGCTTAAAGAACTCATAAGTTATAATAAATAAGCTAATAAAGGTAATAATGTTAAAAGCAATACTAATAATAAAAAGTAATAGTATATATTACTAAGTTCTTATAATCTTATTTCCGCTTTTTTAAAATGCTAAAGCTTATTATCTTAAATTTAAAGACGAATTAAATAAAGCAATTTTAATAGGAATTTTCTTAAGAGATTAAGGTTTAAAGGAAACTAAGTTTACCTTACTACTTATATACCGCTAAAGCGATAAAGCGCGTAAACTAAGAAGTTTAGGCCTACCTTTATATATACGTTTACTATAAGTAAGACGACTAAAATATATAGCTACCTTATGCTTAAGTAGCACTTAATAACTAAATAGTATAAATAATAAGTATAAGCCCTTTCTTCGCTATATATAAATATAATATTAAGCCGATTTTAATCGTATAGAAAGAAAGACCGCTTATATTAAACGTAAAGGGCGTATAAGACTTTATATAAAGAATAAAAAAGGTCGCCGACTTCTTTTTAATAGCGATCGCTACGTTATAAGTAAGATAAGAAAAGATAGTAAACTAGTTATATATACTAGCGGAGAGACTTTAAGTAAGCGATAAAGTATAGTTAAATATAAAGAAGTATACTAAAAATAAGCCTTATCAAAAGCTTAATTAGCTATATTAAAAGTATATTATAATAAAAGTAATTAGCTTATATATAGTAAAACTTAATATACTAAGAAGGGTATATAAGAAACTATATATAGAATCCTTTTACCGCGCGGCGAATAACCTCTTACTTAGCTAAGTAGTTAATAACTACTAGCTACTATTAGTATTTAAGGAAAACGATAAACTAAAGTATATTATAAAAAAGATTTATTAAGCCCGGTAAAGATAAATTAAAAGGGGAAGGTAATACTACGTAATACTAAGTTTTTATAAAGTAGTATAAGTACGCTAACTTAACTAAGTAACTAATTAGCGACTTTTAAGATATAATTGCTTTAAAGAAGTTTAAAGGATAGTATAGTAATATAATAAAAAGCGATAAAAGTAAGGCGGAGGTATAATAGTAAGCTAAGCTAAAAAGTAAGAGAAAGAATAAAGGAGATAGTAAAGAAAAAAGAAAAAACTAAAAATAAAAAGGAGTTTCGGGCTATACTTAGCGGACGTTAAAATAATTTTAAATAATAAGCATAATAAAGATATACTATAAACGTATATTAAGTATAAATAATAATAAGATAAATATAAGATATAATAAGATATAAGAAGATATAATGTAAATATAAATAAAACGTATAAAGAACTACGACTTAATTTAAGTAAACTACTTATTACTAGCTAATACTAATAGATTAGCTTTAAATATTAAGGTATATTTAAGCTTAGCGCGCTATAATAACAGTATAAGCTAAATTCGTATATTATAGTAATTGTTAATAATATTCTTTTAGTTAGTGTTTATTCTAGATTAAAGAACGTATATATAGGTTAGTGCGATAGTTTTTAAATATCTTAAAGACGTATAGTCTTAAAGCGTGTTTATAGCAGCAATTATATTACTAATATATTAATATCGCATTAGCGTTATATTATATTTAGTTATAAATAAGGATATATAAGTAAATAGCATAAACTAATATAAGCGTAAGCAAAAACGTTATAGGCTTAAAGTAAGGCTTAATTTTAATAAGCTTTATACTAAGTATCCGTATTAAGAAACGCTATATGTTTAATATATATAAAGTAAGGGGGGCGTTATATAGTAGTACTATGTATCGCGCTCCGCTTGTTAAGCGATAACGGCGGGCAAAAAGATTAATATAAGGGCGGTAGTATATAATTACTAAGTATATTAAAGGGCGTGTTAAGGTATAAATCCGCTATCTACGTTAATTATCTTACTATATAATAATTAACGCGTTATGTTTTTATATAGTTAAACGGATAAACATCTTATTATTATAAGCCCGGCTTCTATATAGCACTTTGTTCGATTTTTAATAAAGGTATAGGTTTTTTACTATAGTATATACGCGGGCCTTTTACTATTACATCTCTTATACTAAGTATATTAAGATAAGGAGGCTATTAAGGTATAAATCCGCTATATACATTAATTATCTTACTATATAATAACTAAAGCGTAATATTTTTATATAGTTACACGGATAAACATCTTATAAGCGTAGTATAAAAAGATACTTATAAGCTAGCGGGAGATAGGACGCGGAAGACTATAGTAAATATATAAAGGAGCGGTATAGCGGAACTATTATAAGAAAGAGCGCGTATATAAGAAGATTAATAATTAAAGAAAACAAAAAGAAAAAAAAAGAAAGGAAGGGTAATTATACTTAAGGACCGCGGGCAGCGGAAAGATAAAACGTGCTTTAAGCACTAATAATAGCAGTAAGCGGAAAGGGGTAAGTTATACCGCCTTAGCGCTATTTAAGATAACGTAGCGGCGTAAATAAGTAAGCGTATAACGTGTTTAATGCTAAAGCGTAACGTTATTTAAGGAGATACGTTAATATATAATTATAAGTATAATAAGGACGCCTATACTAATTAACGTTAAGCGCGGAGCGGTAAGTAAGGTAGCGATATTACGTACCTTAGTATATAAAAGCTTAAAGGGGGGATAGTATTATAGGCTATACTATAAAAAAAGCTATAATTATATTATAGTAAAGAACTTAAAGTTAGGCTAATATATAGCTAAAGTTATATAAGACTTAATTTAAACTTAGCTTAACTTTAACCTAAACTTAACTTAAGTACAGGCTACTTAAGCGACCTATATAAAGTAAAATAATATATAGCTTAAATAAAGATTTCCTTGTTCCCTCCTTAGCTTTAAATAAACAATTATTTAGCTACGTGCTACTAATCTAAGTATACGCCGGCCCTTAATATTACTTAACGAATAGTAATAAAAGACTTCTTAAAAAAGAAGTATTTTTAATTATTATAACGAAATAGATTATTACTATAAAAAGAACGAATCGTAGTACTTTTTAATATTACTTTATAGTTAGAGTTAATATAACTTTACTAAAATAACTTATTAATAAGATACTTTTAAGGCTAACGAAAAGGTAAATTATTATTAAGGAATTTCTATGAAGAAAATATAATAAGAGATATTAATTAATATATTTAAAAATACATAGTATATTAAAGCGCTATATTAAGAAGGTATTGCCTTTAAAGCGCTATATAATTATTGCTATGCCTTATATAACTATAAGAAGAATTATTAATAGACTTTATTATAAGTCTATTAAAAGTATAATATAAAGGATAAGAAGTAGACGTAATATTAATAATTATAAACTAATATACTAAGTACTGCCTTTTTATTTTATATTTTAAGATAATAAACGCGCTTAAGCTAGTAAGAGCATTTCTTATAATGTTAAGTTTATATATAAGCCCTTAAAAAGTATAGTTATAAATAAAAGATTACTATTTATTAATAAGTTTTAGTTAGACTTATATTTTATCTTATAAGTAAGACGTAGGTTATTAATAGCGTTTTACCTTAAAACGGATAGGTAAACGGAACGTATAAATTAAATAAGATACTATTACTTAAAATACTTTATAATTTTAAAATAAATAAACTAAGCGTCCCTTCTTTAAGTAGTATAATTTATATAAAATAATATAACGAATACTATAACTAAGCTATCCTTAAATAAGGCCCTTTTTAGCTATTAGCTAAACTTTTATATTAACGTTAAGGACGATATTATAAAAAGAGAGGTAGTTAAAGTAAAAGTAAGAATTAATAAGCTAAAAGCTTTAGAATAATAACTTAAAGAATACTAGTAAAAAGCTATTAAAGCGTAAGTAAAGTACTATAACCTTAAGCACTAACTACTTTTTCTTAAAGCTAGTAACTTTATTACGCTTTTTAAAAAGAATTTACGCTTTAAGAATAAGAAAAAGAAGCTATCTTCTAAGTATATTAAACCTTTTTAAGTACTATAAGCTATTAAGAAGCAAGCTTATCGTTTAGCTCTTTTAAATTAGTACTTATATCTATATAATATACTTTATATTAGCTTATTAAAACCTTAAAAAAAGGCTAAACAACTAAAAAGCGCTAAACTATTAACGATACTTAACCTTTAAGATATAAAAGGTAAATAAGAAGTCTAAAAAGTGCTAAAAAAACGCGTTAAAAGCAATACCTTCTAAGTTAAGTAAAAAGGATAGTTAGTAAAGTATAATTAATAAGTTAACGTTAAGAGTATTGCGAATAACTAAGAACTTATTAGTAAATACTTTACTAACCTTATTAAGAAAATGAAAAAACGCAAAACGAAGTAAAGGCTAAGACGCTAAAGGTATAAGGATAACCTACTTATAAAGTTACGATTCCTTACTAACTTAATACCAATTTATAATTAATTAACTATATCCTTAGTTAAAGTAACTATTTATAAATAAGTAAAATATAAATCGGGGAAAGAAAGTAAGGAAAAGTAAATAATTAAAAGAAAGTATAAAGCTAAGCTAAGTCCTCCTTAAAATAATAATAATAAAAAGAAGAAACTATAAGCTAAGCTATTAGTCCTTTATATTATTAATAAAGGAGAGCTAAAAAAAGATAAAAGAAAAAATAAACTTAAACTATCTTTTCCTTATATTAACGCTTTACTAATATTATAAGAACCTATTAAATAGTCCCTTTTTCTATATTAGTTAAGGGGGGAAATATCTATATCCTCTTTTCCTTTATTAGCTATATTTTAATTAGTATAATACTTACCTTTACCTTTATAATAAGTAAGGTATATTGCTAGGATATATAGCTTATATTACTTATAAGTAGCTAGAGTTTTAACTATATTTCTTAAGTATAGTACTTCGGACTAGCTATATTAATACTAAAAAGCGGCGCTTAGGTTAATTAAGTAAGTAGCTCGCGCTATATATTTATAAACGTATAATAATCGCTCTATTAAAATTAAGAGATTATTAGCTAAACGTTAGTATATTAATCGTAGATTAATTACTATTATATCTTTCTTTATACTTTTAATACTATTATCTTTTAAATAAATTATTTTAGCGATATTCAACGCTTTATAAAATTATTAAGTTATTATAAAAAGCTAATAATAAGCCTCCTTATTAAATATAAAAGTATTATTTTCGCTATTATCGTCTTTAAAGTTAGTATTATTCATATTAAGTATATTAAGCTCTTAAATATAATAAAGTATACCGACTATATTAATATAGTCGCTAGCTATAAGTATAGCCGCTTATATAACGATTAGCTAATAAATAGCAATAATAAATTTCATTAATAATTATAGTTAATTAATAATATAGTTAATTATAAGTAGCTATATATTAATAGTACTACTTATACCTTATAAAGGTAATGCTAAAGAAAATATACTTAATCTTTATAACTTTAATAAGCTTTAGCTTAAATACTTTATAAGCTATAATAATAATACGAAAATAATATATATCTTTAAGTTTAGCGGGTATTATACTATTAGTATAAATAGTATAAGTCTTAGCCTTAAACTATATATATTTTACCCGTAAAATAATAAAGATATTAGCCTTACTATTATTTATATTAATTTAAGTATTATTATCGCTATTACTATTACTATTACTTATTATATTAAGCTACTCTCCTTTAAAGGGAAGTATAATAAGTAAAGTATTATAGCTAAGTTTTGCTAATATCTTAAGGCTTTATTAGTCTTATTACTACTACTTTAAAAAAATGATATTATTATTAATTCTATTAATACTAAGGATTAAAGACTTACTTTATACTTATTAATTATTAATAAGTATATTATTTACTATATCTTTAAGGATAAGTATAAAGTTAAGTATAAGCACCTTTTTAAGAGGTGCTCCTTTATTATAAAGTAGCGGCGAGCTAAGCGTCTCCTTAGCTCAACCTCTCTTAATATTAGTACTAGCTTTTCCGGCTAAAAGAAAGTTAAGGACTTAAAGAGAACTTAAATCGCGATTATAACGCGTTAAAGGCAAACCCTTAAGAAGTTAATACTATATTAAATATAAGAAATCGGCGCGCTTATTAATCGAGCGCGGCTTTAAGGTATAAGGTATATAAGCGATAATAAAAAGGTATAGAATATATATTAAATAAGGAGCAAAAAGGTTTAAAAAACTTAATAGTAAAATAATTATAAAAGAGTTAAAAAAGGAAAGAAAAAATAAAAAGTATAAGGATAAGTATAATAAACTTTTAATTAGTATATTACTACTAATATATAAGTATAATACTTATAATTGCTTAAAGGTAATTAATATTACTATAACTTTATTTATAACCCTATGTATTTAAAACTATATTTAATTATTTATAATTACTAAGCGTATATACTACTATATTTTAATTATATATACTTATATAATAATACTAATTAAAGATATAATTATAGCTTTTTATTACTTAATCCCTTATAAATAGTATACTTAATATACCTTTAATTAAATAGCTAAAGGCGTTTATTATAAAGGGGATATAATAATAAAAATAGTATTAATAGTATAAGCTAATTAAGTATAAGGAATACGCTAAGTAAGAAGCCTTGCTTTTAGTCTTAACTAAATAAGTATTTAATAAGCCTTTATAATTAAAGCTAATAGACTTTTCTTTTTATAAGCTTTAGTTTTATAATAAAGTAAGTAGCTAAGTAATTCTATAACTTATTATACTATTTACTATTCTTATTACTTAATAAATAATATCGTAAAACTATCTCCTAATAATATTTAAGAATACTTAGTATATTAAGACGCTATATTAAGGCAGTATTGCCTTTATAGCGCTATATAATTACTACTATGCTTTATATAACTATAAAAAGAACTATTAATAGACTTTACTATAAGTTTACTAAAAGTATAATATAAAGAATAAGAAGTTAATATAATACTAGTAATTATAAACCGATATACTAAGTACTACTTTTTTATTTTATATGTTAAGATAATAAACAGGCTTAAGCTAATAAGAGCATTTTATTATAACGTTAAGTTATTATATAGGCCTTTAAAAAGCGTAGTTATAAATAAAGGATTACTATTTACTAGTTAGTTTTTCTTAAACCTATATTTTATCTTATAAGTAAAACGTAAGTTATTAATAGTGTTTTACTCTTAAATTAATTAGTAAATAGAACGTATAAATTAAGTAATATACTACTACTAAAGATACTTTATAAATTTAGAATAAATAAACTAAGCGTTCTTTCTTTAAGTAGTATAATTTCTATTTAAGAACGTAACTAATACTACTACTAAGCTATCTTTTAATAAGGCCCTTTTAAGCTACTAGCTAAACTTTTATATTAATATTAAGGACAATATTATAAAAAAAGAGGTACTTAAAACAAAAGTAAGAATTAATAAGCTAAAGGCTTTATAACAACGACTTTAAGAATATTAATAAAAGGCTATTAAAGTATAAGCAAAGTATTATAACTTTAAGTACTAACTACTTTTACTTAAAGTTAATAACCTTATTACGCTCTTTATAAAGAATTTATGCCTTAACGATAAAAAGAAGAATCTATCTTTTAAGTATATTAAACTTTTTTAAGTACTATAAGCTATTAAGAAAGAAGCTTATCGTTTAGCCCTCTTAAATAAGTACTTATATATATATGTTATATTTTATATTAGCTTACTAAAACTTTAAAAAGAAAAGCTAAAAAACTAAGGAGGCGCTAAACTATTAATAATACTTAACGTATAAGATAAAGAAAGCAAATAAAAGGTTTAAAAAGTGCTAAATAAAAAATATATTAAAAGTAATACTTTCTTCTTAATTAAGTAAAAACGAGAACTAGTAAAGTATAACTAGTAGGTTAACGCTAAGAATATAGGAAATAGCTAAGCACGTATTAGTAAATACTTTACTAACCTTACTAAGAAAAAGAAAAAAGCGTAAAGCTAAGTAAAAGCTAAGACGCTAAAAGTATAAAGATAACCTACTTATAAAGTTACGATTCTTTATTAACTTAGTACTAATTTGCTACTAATTCACAATGTCTTAAATAAAAGTAACTATTTAAAAATTAGTAAAATAAAAAATAAAAAAAAGAGTAAGTAAGAGTAAATAACTAAAAGAAAATATAAAGCTAAGCTAAGTCCTCTTTAAAATAATAATAATAAAGGAAAAGAACTATAAGCTAAGTTGTTACTACTTTATTTTATTAATAAAGAAAAAAGATAAAAGAAAGATAAAAGAAAAAATAAACTTAAACCGTTCTTTACTTATATTAACGCTTTATATATACTATAAGAACTTATTAAATAGTCTTTTTATTTATATTAGTTAAAACAGAAATATTAATATCCCCCTCCCCTTTATTAACTACGTCTTTATTAATATAGTACTTACCTCCGCTTTTATAATAAGTAAGGCGTATAACTAAGACGTATAGCTTATATCGCTTATAAGTAACTAGAGTTTTAACTATACTTTTTAACCATAGTACTCCAGACTAGCTATATTAATACTAAAAGGTAACGCTAGGGCTAACTAGGTAAGTAGCTTGCGCCGCTTGTTAATAAGCATACGATAATTACTATACTAAGAATAAGAAATCGT
Organism: Ophiocordyceps robertsii; assembly: GCA_027405785.1. Lineage (NCBI taxonomy): Eukaryota > Fungi > Ascomycota > Sordariomycetes > Hypocreales > Ophiocordycipitaceae > Ophiocordyceps > Ophiocordyceps robertsii. The sequence continues at coordinate 24,835 of JAPEBW010000566.1, forward strand.
TAGCTAAACGCTAGTATATTAATCGTGTATTAATTACTATTATCTCCTTCTTAGTACTTATAATACTATTCTCCTTTTAATAAGTTATCTTAGTAATATTAAACGCTTTATAAAGATACTAAGCTATTATAATAAGATAGCGGCGAGCCTCCTCGCTAAATAAAAAGGTATTATTATCGCTATTATTATCTTTAAAATCAGTACTATTAATATTAAGTAAATTAAGCTCCTAAATATAATTAAGTATAGCGATTATATAAATATAATCGCTAGCTATAAGTATAGCTGCTTATATTATAATTAACTAATAAATATTAACTATAAATTTAATTAATAATTATAATTAATTTATAATATACTTAATTATAAGTAGCTATATACTAATAGTACTACTTATACTATATAAACGTAATACTAAAGAAAATATACATAATCTTTATAACTTTAATAAGCTTTAGCTTAAATACTTTATAAGTTATAATAGTAATATAGAAATAATAAATGTACTAAGGTTTAGCGAGTATTATACCGCTAATATAAAAAGTATAAGCTTTAGCTTTAAACTATATATATTTTACTTATAAAATAATAAAGATATCGGCCTTACAATTACTTATATTAATTTTAGTATTATTATCGCTATTACTATAACTATTACTTATTATATTAAGCTACTTTTCCTTAAAGGAAGGTATAATAAATAAAGTATCGCGGCTAAGTATTATTAGTATTTTAAAGCTTAATTAATCTTATTACTACTACTTTTAAGGAGTAGTATTATTATTAATACTATTAGTACTAAAAGTAAAAAACTTACTTTATACTTATTAATTATTAATAAGTATATTAATTACTATATCCTTAAGGATAAGCGTAAAGTTAAGTATAAGCACTTTTTTAAGAGGTACTCCCTTATTATAAGGTAGCGGTAAGCTAAGTATCTCCTTAACCCGACTTTATTTAATATTAATACTAGCTTTTCTAGCTAAAAAAAAGTTAAGGACTTAAGGAGAACCTTAATCGCGATTATAACGCTTTAAGGGTAAGCCCCTTAAGAGTTAAAACTATATTTTATATAAGAAATTAGCGCGCTTATTACTTAAGCGCGGCTTTAAAGTACGAGGTATTTAAATAATAATAAAAAGGTATAAAATATATATTAAATAAAAAGCGAAAAAGTATAAAAAACGTAATAGTAAAATAATTATAAAAAAGTTAAAAAGGAAAGAAAAATAAAAAGTACGGGGATAAGTATAATAAACTTTTTATTAGTATATTGCTACTAATATATAGGCGTAATAATAATAATTGCTTAAAGGTAATTAACGTTATTATAACTTTATATATAGCCCCGCTTATTTAATACTATATTTAATTATAAATAACTATTAAGCGTATATATTACTATATTTTAATTACGCGCGCTTATATAATAATACTAACTAAGGATATAACTATAACTTTATATTACTAAGTTCTTTATAAATAGTATACTTAATATACTTTAAATTAATAGTAAAGAGCGTTTATAATAAAGAGGGGATAATTATAAGAATAGTATTAATAATATAAGCTAACTAAGTATAAGGAATATACTAAGTTAAAAGCCTTACTTTTAGTTTAAACTTAATAAGTAGTTAATAAGCCCTTATAATTAAAGCTAAGAAACTCTTCTTTTTATAAGCTTTAGGTTTATAATAAAGTAAGTAGCTAAGTAATACTATAACTTATTATACTATTTACTATCTTTATTACTTAATTAATTATATTATAAGACTGCCTTTTTATAACTATAAAGCTTATAAACTTAATAAATTATATAAAGCTACTTAATATATAAAAAACGATAAGGGTTTTATAATATAATTATTATATTTTTACTTTAAGTATAGTTTAGTAACTTAAGTAAAATGTTAAACACTTTTATATTTTATATAAAAAATCTATAAGCTATATTCTTTATAATCTTTTTTAAGGGTAGCTATTTATAATTAGCTTTTTTTAAACTTATATAGCTAATTACTTTAAGTTTACTTTTAAGTTAATAGTAGTTTATTATAAAAAAGCTTATATAATTTCTTAATATAAAAGCGACTAATTATGCTTATATTCGCTATTTTACTTATAAAAACTTTTTATTATCTTTTTATAAACTATTAATAGTTATATAATATATTAAAGCTAGTTTTAACTAAAGCTTAAATATTAACTTTATAAAAAAAAAGCTTCTTACTTTTATATTTAAGTATTATTAATAGTATATTAGCTAAGTTTAAATATCTTACTTTATACTTAATTATAAAGCTAAATAGTACTTAGTATATATCTTATTATACTTATTTTAGATTAAAAACGTTGGGTATATCAACGTTTATAAGTTAAAATAGTTAATTAAGACTTTTACTTATTATATTGCTTTTTTAATAAAATATCGCTAATATTAAAATAACTTTATAATAATTAATTATTCTTAGTTTAAAACTTTATAATTTAACTTAGCTTTTATAAACTTCCTTAATTAAAATATATTAAAATAGTAGTAACTTTTATTATTAAGCTAAGATAAGATACTTAAAGTACTATTATATATAAGTAGTAGTAAATAAAACGCTAATAGTAATTATAAAACTTTAAGAAGACTTAAATATCTAAATACTTATTAAGTAGTAGCTTTTTAGTAATAAGTTTTACTTATTAAAGATTTATTAATACTTTATTTACTAGAATAATAAAACTAAGGAACTTAATTAATTACTAATAGAATATCTATTTAAATAGCTTTATAAATATTTACGCTATGTTTAACTTTTTTTAACTTATTTAAAGTATTTAACATACTTTTCCTTTATTTATAAGAAGATAAAAATATTTTTAAGATATACTACATAATTAATATTAATAAGGCCTTTTAAAACTTAATTAATATAGCTTTAATAAGTAGCTTAAGCGTTTATTAAACTAAATAGTATAATAAAGTATTTTAAGTATTTACAGCGTAATTAAAAAGCAATTTTTTACTTATTGCCGTTTTTTAAATAAATATATTAATTTACGTTTAAAATATAAATCTTAAAAAAGAAGCTAGCTTTTTAATATTAGTTAAAATCTTTAAAATAAAGTATAAAAAGTATTAATTTCTTTATATAATATAGTTAAATCCTTAGTAGTTTATATAAAGATAAAGGCTATTATATTTCTTTAAAATAAAAAGGATTAAGATACTTACTAAGCTTTATAACTCTTTAATAATACTACGTCTTATAAAGTTATTAAGTTAGTCTTTAAATACTTATAATTTCTTATAAAATAAAAAGTAAGTTAGTTTAAAAGGTAGTTTTTACTACGGAGAAACTGTATAATTATACTATACTGCTAAAAAGTCTCGCCCCGGCCTTAATTAAAAGTTAGGACGCTAATTATTATCTATATACTTATATCTTATATACCGATATATAAGTAGCTAGGACGCTTATATCTTACGTTCCGTAATAATTACCGCTTAAAAAGGAAAGATAATAACGTTCTTATTATTTATTAAACAAGACCTCCTTAGTTTATTAAGCTAGTAGCTAAAAGCTATACACGCTTAAATTATTACGCGCGCTTAAAAGGAGCCTTATTTTTATACGGACTTATAAGTTTACTTTTTTATATAAGGATCGAACTTACGCTAAATAAATTGCTATTATTTACTACAGTTCTTTTTTTTTAGGCCTTATTTTATATTATTATCTTATTTACTCTTTACCTTATTTTAAATCCTCCGCTAAGTTTCCTATACTACTTACTAGCTTTATAAGCCGCTTATAAGCAAGATATTATATCTTACTTATTACTACTATTTTAGCTATTCTTTATTTTTATAACTAGGCTTTTAAACTTATCGTCCTTTTTATATAGCGCTACTACTTATACCTTTCCGCTAACTAATATACGGTTAGCTACTATAAAGGTATTAAGGTAAGAGTAAGCCGTCTTATTAATATTAATAAGTATAGTTAGTATTAAGGTATTAAACGTTTATATTCCCGTTTAAAAGCGGGCAATAAGGTCCTTAATAGCCTTAATACTTAACTCCTCGCTTTTAAAGTTTTAAATATATTTAAGAGTCTTAACAAACCTCTTTATAAAGAGGGTCTTAAAAGCAAAAATATAAAGTGCGTAGTTAATATAGTTAATAAAGCGGATATTAAAACCTAGGAATTATATTACTTAAATTAAAGTTAAGTCGCGTTTAGACTCTTTACGGGCCTATAAGTAAAACTTAAGATAGTTAATAGCTAAGTAAAAACTCTTAATTATTATAATCTTATTACTAAAGTATAGGCCTATAAAGCTAGGCCTATTAAAAATTATATTAGTTACTATTAGCGGCTATTATAAGATTAAGTAGCGGAATATATTATAAAGCTAGTTATCGCTATCTTTTTTAGTTTAGGAAAGATAGCGGATAGACTATAATAAAGCGCTTATACGCCTTTATATAGCTAGGCTAAGCATAGCGGTAAGGGGAAAGAGCATTTACTAAGTAGGACTAAATAGGTCCTTAAGGCTTATAGTAGCTATAAGCTAAAAGGGAGATTTTATAGCGCGGGCTAGACTGTATATAAAGTAAGATAAGGTTTTCGCTATAATAGCTTAAAACGCCGCTATAAACCTAGCTATAAACTAGTTAAGCTAAGCCTTAAATATATAATTAAGCATAGCGTAAATATCGTTTTAGTTATTTAACTAAAGCGGGTTCCCGCTAGCTATAATAGCTACTATAAATCTTAAAACTATAATAAGGTTAGCTAACTTAAAGGCGTTAAGTATTAGCTAGTTATTTTATTAATAAAGATTTCCGGCTATACCTTAAAAAACATATAAGCGGCGGGGGCTTTTAAATAGTAAGAGCTAAGCAAGAGGTATAGCTAAGCTATTACGAAACTAGCTATTTAAACTATATTATAGTATAAAGCTAAGGGGCGAGTTATATAAGTTAGGTATTTAAAGAAAGTAGTATAAGCTGTTTTTTATAGTACTATAATTTAAGTCGAATTTATTAGCTTAAGCGCGGCTATAAAAAGCAGTATAAGTTTATATAAAGGCTTAAACTTAAGGGTTTTAACTCTCGCTAAAAGACTTAAAGCTAAAAAAGATAGCCGCTTTATTTTTATAAAGCTTAAGCACTTACTTATATTCTTCGTATTAAAGGCATAAAGACTTATAAAAAAGTAAACTAAAAAAGTAGTTATAAAATAGCTAATTTTAGCTATGAAAGATATTAAATAATAAAGGGGCTTAAAATAAAAGTATAAGGATAATAAGCTTAAAGTAAAAAAGGTTATATATATAAAAGTAAGCGAGGTATAGTAGGCTAAGGCTAGTAGTATAAGGAAATATAATTATAAAAAGAAAAGAGGAAAGGAAAGAGGGTAAGCAGTAAAAAGAATTTCAATAAGTATATTATAAGGCTAAAGGGGCCTTATTACTTAATGTAAATAGCGGTATATTATTATTAAAATAACTAATTATCTTAAGCGCGGTTAGTTATAGTTTTTTATAACTTATAATAGCTTTAAAGTTTTATGCTTAGGCTTAACCGCTTAATTCTTTTAGTTAAAGAGTTTTATATTAAGTTATAAAAGCTACGTATTATACTCTTATTTAAATTACTTAAGTAGGTAACTTCTTTTATACTTTCTTAAAAGCTTTTACGATTTTTAATAAGAAGACCGCTTTTTCGTTTACTTATAAGTTATAGCTACTTAGCTAGCCTTTTTAAGCTATAAGAAACTCCTTTCTTAGCTTTCCACCGCCTTTCTTTATTATATAGCTTTATAAGATTTATTTTACTTTTTACTTATTTAAGTAAAGTATCCTTTTATCTTAAATTAACCTTAAGTATATAGCTAGCTTATATACTTAGCGTATTTATATTATTAAAACGACTAAATAGATATTAAAGGACCTTTTTATATCTAATTAGTATATAAGCTATCTAACTTTAATAGTTACTTTAAACGGCTTAGTATGTCTTTTTTAAAGTTTCGCTAACTTACTATTTATAATATAATAACCTTTACTAAGCTATAGTTAAACTTAATCGCTAAGCTTAAATTTTAGTAGGCGGTGTTTCTTATTATATCTATCTATTATAGCGGCCTAAGTATAGGTAATAGCTAACTTAGCTTTTCTTATAAAACCTCTTAGTTTTATAAGTATAAGTAGTTACTAAAAAACTAAAAGCCGTTATCTATTCTTATTTTTATAATAAGCTTATTAAAGGCTACGTAAATTATTAAGGAGAAGAAATTATTAAGGCTAAACTAAAAGGCGATTAGTATATTAGTTTAGCGTAAGCCTAAGAAATTAGCGGTAAAGAATTATAGCGTGATTTTTATAGTTTTGTTTCGCCTTTTTAATAAACCGTTAGTTTAAAGGTATTAAGCGGTAAATATAAAAAGCTTTAATTTAAAAGCTTTTTATAAAGTCTGCTAAAATATTAAAGTGAACTTTATTTCTTAGTAAAAGATTATCCCCTTTAAAATCCTTAAATTAGCGCGGAGGAGCTTAGTATATAATGCTTATACTTAGTTTTTTACTATAAACTAGTTATTACTGAAAATAAAAAATATATCTTTAAGAATTTATTATTTATAGTTAGGAAGGTATTAAAGAATTTTCTTATAAGGTCTTTTTATAAGGATTATTTAGCTTAAACTACTAAGAGCCTAGTAATAAAGTTTATTATTATTATATAGTATAAAACTAGTAAGCTTTAAATCGGGATAAGCTACTTTAATATCTTACTTTAATTAGTTTAGTTATAGTAATAAGCGTTATAGCTATTTATAACCTCGTCTATATATTTATTAAGCCGTAAGTTTAAGAAGCTCTTAGATAAATCTTATTATATATAAGTATAGCTAATATAAAAATATTAAGCGTAAGCGTCTTTAACGATCTCCTTAGCGTAGGCCTTAAATATATATAGTTTTTAGCGTTTATTATTTTTTATAAAGTATAGTAACTCTTATAATTTAAGGAATAAGAGTTTAAAGATACCGTCTTATTACTAAGCTACGTAATAATCTTTACTTACTATATATCCTTTATATATCTATTTATTATTTTTTAGCGGAGCGGCAATTTAATCAATACTTTTATATAAAAGAATATATAATTTATTATCTTATCTTTTTAAATACGTTTTAATTCCCGTTATAGGTTTAAGGATACCGGCTTATCGTTTTAATATAAGAAATATAAAAAAGCGTTTAGCATAAAGTTTTTAACGCTTAGGATATAGTATACTTTAAGCGGGAATTAGCTTAAGTATTAAAAAGCGAGGACTACCTTATTATAAAATTTTATATTAATAATAAATAAGGATTTTTAATATATAATTTTAAAGGTACTTATATAGTTAGTAAAGATAACTACTTATAGCGTTTTTATAGATAGTATTATAATATATAACTTATAGACTGCTTATACTAAACCGGCGACTTTTAGCTTTATAAGCTAGTATTAAGGCTCTTTGCCTTAAAGAGTATAACTTAAGTAAATAATAAGCTAAACCTTAGGTTAAGCTAATAGGGTTTTTCTATCTTATTTTATACTTTTTTTAAGTAAAAAGCTATAAGCGCTACTTTATATTCTAAAGATATATTAATCTAAATAAATAGTTATTAAGCGGGGTTAAAGTAGTAAATTATTTTAAAGCTTAATACTTTTTTTAGCTAAATTTATAAAGGCCTCTTTTTTTTAAAGTAAGCTAAAAAGCGGCTTTTGCAGTATATTATGCCCGTCCTTAGCCCCTTTAAAAGACTCCTTCTTCTTATCTAACTTAAAGTAGCTTTAATATTCGTTTTTATAAGACGTTAACTTCTTTAATAAAATATAAAACTATATAGCATAGCTACTTAATAAGGCTAATCTATTTCTTAAGCTATAAAAGGTTCTTTAAAAACGCGATATCTCTTAAGGCTTATACGTGTTTATCTATATTTATTAAGCTAATAGCGTTTACTTTAAATTTAAAGAGCTATATAAATAAGTATATTAAAAAGGACTTTGGTTTAGATAAAGTATTATTATAGTCATAAAAAGTTCGGAAAACTACCTTTAAGTATTAAAGGTGCCTTTTAGCGATATTAAAGTAAATAATAATATCGTTAATATAAGCCGCCGCGTATTCTTAATATTTATAAAGGACGTTATTAATAAACCTTTAAACGTATACTAAGAAGTTCTTAAAGCTTATAAGTATTACTAGTAATCTTTTTAGATTATTATAGCTTATAACTATAAACCTTTTTTAGTAATTATAATAAACTAAAAACTAATAAAAAAACGATTATACGTTTACTATATTAATAAACTTTTTTCCTTAAAAGCGTTTAATTATATCGCTTTAAAGCGGTATTAAGTAAGCGTTTAAGGTAATAATAGCATTAATCCTTTATAAGTTTATAACTATTTATTCTTTTTCCTTTTTATTTACTATCTTTTATATTATAAATACTAGCGCTATAAATAAAGTTAGCTTATAAACTTATTTTAATCGTCTTAATTTAGTTAGCTAGCTAAATATTATATCTACTACCTTCTTATTGTTATCGCTTAATAGATATAATCTTTATATAACTTATTAGTATTACTATTCTTTTTTAAAAGAATCCGTCTATATTTAGATTTATTTATATATACTACTCCCTTATTCTTTTAAAGGTAAGGAAATAATTAAAAGATATCTTAAACCTTTAATATATATTTAAAGTCCTTAGCGTTAATCCGGACGCCTTTATTAGTAGAAAGTTTAAGTAAGTTTTTAGTTCGGCCGATTCTAAGCTTATAGTTTACTATAAGATCTTTTTATAGAAAGTCCTTAGCGGGGATTTTTTTTATTTAGGTTTTCTATAAGAACTTCCGCTTAAGGAGTAGTAGTATTAACCTCCTTATATAGCCGGAACTACTAAGTAAGGTCCGTAATTATCCTTACCTTTTAGCTTTAACGGAGTATTAATAGTTCTTTAAAATAGTTTATTACTATAAAGCTCTTATAATCTTATATTATTATTTAAGTAAGCTTAAGGTTTTTAAGGAAGAATATTATATTATGCTTTAATAATAGCGCTTAGACTTATATAAGTAAAGCGTAGCTAAAACTAGTTAAAATTATTATAGTAATTAAGTAAATTACCTATTAATATGTTATTAGTCTTAGCCGGACTATCTTAACTTTAGCTTAAATCCCTTTATAAGCCTTAATTTATAAGACTAATATAAAGTTAATAAAGTCCTTTTAATAAAGAACTAAAAAATCTTAGCTAAGTAATATATTAGCTGCTAAGCGTTTTACTATTTAAGCGCCGATCCTTACTTTTATAACTATAAAGCTATTATTTAGCTTTCTTAGTATATATATAGTAAATTCTACTTATTTAATAGTAGCTATTTTTCTTACTCTTTAAATAAAAATTTGTTAAGAGGAGTTTATAGTTATATCTTAAAAGGTCTTTATTAAGTCGGCTTAAATAAGGCTTTAGTTTACTTTAATATCTATATAGGCTTTAATACTTATTTTAGGCCTTTCTTTTTTATAAACTAGTAAGTATATATAAGTAAATTATAATAGCTTATTAAGGCTTAATAGTTAAAGGTTAAAAAAAACCTTAACTATTTAAACGCTTTATAGCTTTTAAATAACTACTTATTATACTAAGCTATATCTTTATATAGTAACGTCTTAGTTAAGGTTAAGGGGGTATTTATCTTTAACGTATTAATAAAGCTTATTCTTTAAAGGGAATGCTTTACTATAAAATCTATATACTTTATTAGCCTCTTAAACTAAGTATACTATAGTATAGATTATAGTTTTCTTTAAGCTTTTATTAGTATCTATTTAAGCTCTTTTTATATTATACTCTTTATCTTTTAACTAGTTATTAGTCTTTACTATAGTTCTTTCCTTAGTTATAAAGTATACTTAGTTTAGCTTTAGCGTTAATAAGGAAATAGTCTTAAAGATTCTTTCTTTTTTAAGTAAAAGGACCTTAGCTTATATCCTTAGCTATATAAATAAGTTTCTCCTTTAACTTAATAAGCGCTATAAAGCTTATAATATCTTTACTTTAATTAAGCGGTTTAAGAACGTAACTTATAGTCTTAGTAAGCCTTTAATAAATAGCTAAGGCGTCTTAAACTATTCTTTAAGTATATATAAAGTATAGTTAATTAGGTCTTACCTTTTTATAAGTTAAACCTATTTCTTTCTCGCTAGTAAGTACTTTTAAAATCTTTAAGTATATTTAACTTATAGCTAAAAAATAATTTTCTTATATTTATTAATCTATTTATTAATATCCTCGTCTCTTACTTAATATTATAAGGATTCTTATAAATAAACTTTTAGCTTTTAGTAGATTATTATAGTTAAGTAATTTAGCTAATAAAGCGCGGCCTTAGCTTTATATTATAAGCGCAATATCTAAGACTTAAAGTTAGACCTTATTACTATATCTTTTATAATAAAGTACTTTTTATTAAGTGCTTATATCGTTATATTTAAGCGGATTCTAAACTGCTTTTATAAGGCGGGGATTTATCGGCTTAGTTTAATACTAAGTTCGCTAAGCTTTTCTTATTATAATTTTAAAAGGTCTTTAAAATACTATTTTACCGCACTTCCTTAAAGAAAAGAGGGCAATTAAATAGCTAATTTATCTATATAGGTCTTACTTTTATTAGCGTTTTAGTAGATAAAGTTAATAAAACGGTTTACTTTTTAGAATATACTAGCCTTATTATCTTCTTAAATTTTATTAAAGGATGCTTTTAGCGGTCTTAATAGGTTAAATCTCTTTATATCCTTAGCTTATAGTTAAGGGTTTTCTTAAAGCTTAATAAGTGCGTTTTCTTTTTTTAGTGCTTAAAGAAGAATAAAAAATTATTTCTTTAATATTATTATTATTCTTATCAAAAGGCTTAAGGCTATACTTAATCTTAGTATCTACGCGCTAAGTATAGATAGGTTTAGCTTATTAAAGGTATCGCTTATTACGTCTTTATCGCTTATTATTAAGGTCTTAGTCTTAATACTCTCGCTAAGCGCTTAACCTTTTATTTTATACGTATATCGGAATCCGGTACGCCGCGGGGCTTTAAGTATAAAAAGCTTATTTTTATTAATAAAGAGTCTTAAAAATGCTTTAATTAGCGCGGTTATAGCGGATAAGGCTAAATAATAATACTAAACTAAGAAACTATTAAGTATCCTTTAAGGCGGATTTCCGGTTAAGGCCTATAAACTAAACTTTATTAATAGTATATAGTAAAAATATCCGCTAAGTTTATTATCTTAAGAAAAAAGTAGCTTTATTATAAGCTTAATCCGGAAGGTATTTAATAAGTAAGGAGCTAAAAGATTTTAAGGTCGGCTTATTCTTACTTTTTTTATTTAAAAGATAATCGATTCGTTTAAGTAATACTAAATTTAGTTTACTTAATTATATAAGTTTTATTATTCTTTAGTCTATCTTTTATTAGTATTTTAAAAATCGATTGCCTTTTAAAAAGCAGTAGTCTTAGCTTAGCTAAGCGGAACTCGTTTTACGTCCTATTTAGCGTTATAGGCTATTATAGTATAATACCTTAAAAAAGAGTAAGGGAGATTCTTAAACCGGTATACTTAGTAAGCCGCGGTCTTTTCCGCTTTTACGGCTTACTTATCTTAAAGTTTTATTATAAGCGTATTAAGGAAAAGGTGCTTATTATTAAGTTTAAACTTAAAGGCTAATAAGAGCTTTTTACTAAAAAATATGTTATTTAGTATTTAACTTCCTATAAAATAAGTACTAAATCGTGCGATATAGTTGCTCTTAGCTTAGTAGATATTTAAGGGATTTCTATTAAATTAGTAGAAACTACTACTATTTACTATAAAGAAATAGGATAATAATACTATACTGCTAAGAGGTCTTGCCTTAGTCTTAGTTAAGGGTCGAGATACTAATTATTGTTTATATACTTATATCTTATATACTAATATATAAGTAGCTAAGACGCTTATATCTTACGTTCTATAATTGTTTTATATTAAAAGTTAAGTTAATTATATAATTTATTTTTCCTCTTACTAGTAATAAGTTAACCTTATTTACTAAAAATATATCTTTAAATTATTATAAAGTTTAAAGTATTTTTATTTCTCTCCTTTTAAAATCTTTTTATTATTATTTTTATTTAATAATAAAATTACCTTTAAGTTAATAGTAATTATATAAATACAAGCCTTATTTTAGTAATTTTTTACGAATTTTTATAAACTTTTTAAAGTGCCGTTACTAATTAAATACTTTAACTACTATTACTTTTTAAAAAAAATAGATTTTCTTATTTATAATTACTATAATTAACTATAAGATTAATATATAGTTATAAGTATTACTACTTATACTTATATATATCTTTATTTATACTTACGCCTTATTTTAAAGATATATACTAGCGCTAGCCTACCCCGCTTATTTATACCGTCTGTATATAGTAAGTACCTATACTTTTTAAATGCCTGCGCGCCTGCCCGCGCTTACTTATATACGCACTCGCCCTCGCCTGCCCTCGCCCGCCTATATATATATATTATACCTTTCAAGCTCTTACTAAAGACTCTTGCTTATATACACGCCCGTATATATATAAGACTCTTATAGCGTTATAAGAGAGATCGTCGGCTTAAGGCAATATAAAGAGAAAGGGATTAAGAGAAGGACGCGGTAAAGGTAGTAAGAGCAGTAAGGGCGCTTATAGTACCGGCGGCGGCAATATAGCTATTTCGCCGCCGCTAGTATAGCGTTAAGGGCATTAAGGGCAAGAAAGGTACTTATACCTACTTACCGGCGGCGGCGATATAGCTATATTACCGCCGCTAGTATAGCATTAAAGAAATTAAGCGGCCTTAAGGGAATTAAGGGCGCGCGGCTATATTACCGCTATTAAGTTAAGGCTATTAAGAGCGCGCTTATAACCTCGCCCGCAGTACTAGCAAAGGGCCCGGATAAATTAACAGGCCGTATTATATACGTATCTTATAAGAACTTTAAAGATGCGTTTTTTAAGTAAATTAAGCTAAAGTATTACTATTTAAACTTATATATATCTCTATTTACACTTACGCCTTCTTTTAAAGATACGTACTAATACTAGCCCGCCTCGCTTATTTATACCGCCTATATATAGTAAGTACCTATACTTTTTAAATGCTTGCGCGCTTGCCGGCGCTTACCTATACACGCACTTACTTTCGCCCGCCCTCGCCCGCTTATATATATATATATTACACCTTTAAAGCTCTTATTAAAGACCCTTACTTATATATATATATAAGACCCTCGCCCGTATATATATAAGACCCTTACCTATATATATATAAGACCCTTGCTTATATTGCCTTTAAAGCTTTTTAGCGCCGCGATAAACCCTCTTCTCTCTCTTCTTATAGCGTTATAAGAGAGATCGTCTGCTTAAAGCAATATAAAGGGAAGGGGATTTAGAGGAGGACGCGGTATAGGCAGTAAGGGCAGTAAGGGCAGTAAGGGCGCTTATAGCACCGGCGGCGGCGATATAGCTAGCGTTAAAGGCATCGAGGGCAATATAGCTATATCGCCGCCGCCGGTGTAGCTTTAAGAGCATTAAAGGCGAGAGAGGCACCTACACCTACCCGCGGCGATATAGCTAGCGTTAAGGGCATCGAGGGCGATATAGCTATATCGCCGCCGCCGGTATAGCGTTAAGGGCATTAAGGGCGAAAGAGGCACCTATACCTACTTACCGGCGGCGGCGATGTGGTAGTATTAAGGGAATTAAGCGGCGTTAAGGGAATTAAAAGCGCGCGGCTATAACGCCGCCGCCGGGTTAAGGGTTAAGGGTATTGAAGGCGCGCCTATAACCTTACCCGCGGTATTAGCAAAGGGCCCGGATTAATTAACGGGCCGCGTTATACGCGCATCTCGCAAGAGCTTTAAAGATACGTTTTTTAAGCGAATTAAGCTATAGCTAAGAGCGCTATATATATAAGCTGCGTATATAGGCGCGGGCGGGCGCGGGCGTGCGTGCGAGTATTAAAAAAGTACGGGTACTTACTATATATAAGCGGTATAAATAAGCGGGGTAGGCTAGCGTTAGTATATATCTTTAAAATAAGGCGTAAGTATAAATAAAGATATATATAAGTATAAATAGTAATACTCTTAAGCTATAGCTAAGAGCGCTATATATAGGCTGCGTGTGTAGGTACGGGCGGGCGTGGGCGCGCGGGCATTAAAAAGGTATAAGTACTTACTATATATAAGCGGTATAAGTAAGCGGGGCGGGCTAGCGCTAATATATATCTTTAAAATAAGGTATTAGTATATATAAAGATATATATAAGTATAAATAATAATACTTATAGTTATTTAGTATTAACTTATTAATATTAATATAATATTAAGTAATTATTGTTTTAGTGCTTTTTATATTAATAATTTTTATTAAAACTTTTTAAACTTTAAAATTATTAACTTAGTTATTACTAAGTTTTAAAAATTTAAGATATATTAATAAGACTTATAATAAGCCTTATTAATATATAAAGTATATATTTACTAAGTTTATTATATTATAAGTATTAAAATATATATTTATATTAATTATGTCTTACTTTAATAGTATTATAAAAGCTTATAATTACTCTTTTAAAATTATTAATATAGTTAAAAGAAAATCGTTTACTTTAGCTTTTAAGCGTTTTCTTATAAAGCAGCTTTAATATATAGTGTATTTATTAAAGTTTTTATAGTTAAAGCTAAAAGATATTTATTTATATAATAACTTAGCTTATTATGTTTTAAATAAAGAACATAATAATTTTAAAATAAGCTTTAGCCTTACTTTTTATAATAACTTTAGCCGTAACTATATTAAGAGGTATTAAAATATAATTCTTTTTATTATAAATAAAGTATAAATAGCGCCTTTATAATAAAAATCTCTTAACTTATACTTATTTTAGCTTTTTTTATAGGAAAAACTTCCTTAGTTAAAGGATTTTATATTTATTTTATACTACTTCTACTTTAAGCTTATATTTTAATAGCGTTTCTTATTATTTATAGTATCTTAATAGTATTAAGCTATTTTAATTTAATCTTTTTTACTATACTTAAAAGTAGGTATTAAGTTAAAGTTTAGTTGCTTTTAAAGCGTAAATTATAACTTAAAAAAGAACTTAAATAACTATATTTATTTTAATAGTTGCTTTAAATTTTATTTAATAAAGTTAATAAAAATATTAAACTTTAATAAAGACTTAATATTTTACTATTAAGCGTTTTTAAGCTATATTATAAAAAGTATTTCTTAGTTTACTATATCCTTAATAAGTATAGGTATTTATTTTTTAAAATAGATTTAGCTTATACTATTTTATCCTTAATTAATTAGCAATTATTCCTTAAAGTATTAGCGCTATCTTGCTTTATAGTAAGTATATATATAGTTTACTATAAATAGGATTTTAATATTATTTAATAAAATTAATTAAGTATAGCTTTAAATTTATCTTAAAGGTTATAAATCTAGTTAAGTCGTTTTTAAGAGTTAGTTAGTTAAGCTAGCTAAGTAATATTTTTAAGCTTTACTTTATTACTTTTATTACTTATTAAATTAAGAAAGCTTAACTAATAATACTTTTCTTATTATTTAAAAAGTAATCTTTTCTTTATATTTTTAAGCTATATAATATTTACTTATAACTATTTTATTACGGAATCTAAACGGCCACGCTTAGACTCCTTACTTTACTTCGAAAGAAGCCTTACGAAACCCTATAACGGGAACGCTTAAAGCACGCACTATAAAGGCTTGCTTAAGGAGATACGACGAATATTACTAGTCGGACCCCGCTAAGGTCTTTAAGACACTACTATAAAGGGTTAGGAGCCTACCTAACTATAGTTTACGACGTCCGACTATAGTTTATAACGTCTTTAACTATAAAAGACACCGTAAAAACTACTAAGCGGATTCCGCTAGCATCTTTAAGGGATATCTAAGGATTTCCGCGGGATATCTTAATTATAGTTCGACCCGTTTTTAACTATAAAAGCACCTTAAAAGATATAAGATAAACCTTACCGCGATTTTTAAGGGATATTTAAGGATATTTAAGGGATATTCCTAACTATAGTTTATAGTGTTTTTAACCGGGCTTATACTTAGTTTATTAAGCGATTCTATAAGGATATCTACGGTTTATCTATATACTATAAATAGTATAGTTAAAGACCTTTAGAATTAGCTTAAAGGACTAAGTATAAAGTAGCTAGCTATGCCTTTAAGAATAGATAAGCTTTTTACTATTTTTAAACCCCTATATACGTTTATATGCGGTAATTAGTCTGTTATATTAGCTTAACTAGCGGTAATTAGTCCGTAGTACCGGCCCCGACCGGCAGTAATTAGTCCGTAGTACCGGCCTTAACCGGCAGTAATTACTCCGCGCCTTACCCCCTTATCCTTACGCTATAAAGCGTAGTATATTTAGTCTCTTTTAGTTCTTTAATATAACTTTAAAAAGCTTTTTATTTTTCTTAAAGTATTAAAGAAAGCTATATAAGGGATTAGCTAAGGTATATAAGCGGGTTTAATATAAGACTACTTACTCGGAAATAAGAACGGTTGCTTAAGGAGTAAGCAATACACGCTTTTATAAAAATAGCTAAGAGAAGATTAGCTATGCGAACTATATATACTTATATAGCGGACACGACTTAAATATATATAAGCTTAGTTTTAATAGCCTTATAAAACTATAAGCATATCGTTGCTTAATAAACGGCCTATATATATATAATAAGGAATTTTACGCTTAGTACTATAATAGGCCCGGGCCTTTTTATCCTTAATATCTTTACCCGGTAGCTTAAGGAGTAGACCTATATTAAGGTTAAAAAAAGTAACCTTCTTTTTTAGTATAATAGCGATAAAGATAATAAACGCGACGATAGCGGAACGATAAGTATATAAAGGGGGTAAGGCGGTAAGTATATAATAAGCTCGTAAGAAAGATAAGTACGTCTTTAGTAAAAAAAAGAGAAGCGCGAGCGTACGCGTGCGGTATATAGGAGGCTTTATTATTAAAGCTAGGCGCGAGATTAATAACTAGGCGGCGCGAATAAAGAACGGTCCCGATTAAGAATATACGTGCACGGCGGGGCGCCGAATTCTTATTAATAAGGACTACTATAGGCCTACTCTTTAAGGTCGCGCTACCCGTAGGAGGGGCGCGGGTCGAAATCCCGCTTACCCCTCCTACCCTTATATTAAGAGGGCGGATAAGGGGGATAAAAGAGGGTTTATTGCCTATACCCTAGGCTTAAAGCGCGGTGCTCCGGACTATAAGCCGCTTAGGTTAAAGGCGGCCTTAGCCTCGCTAAGCTACGTCGAACTGCTTAATAAGCGGGATATACTCGTAGCGGAAGGCGTACTCCCTTTTTCCTTATATAAAGTTATAAGACCTTATGTAAGGCGCACTAAGCGCGAATAAGGGGAGGTTTTACTTTAAGCACTCCGGTTTTTCCCTTTTATTTATAAATATTGAATTTCTAAAAACTTAGAGTAAGTCCTTAGCGTAAACTTAATAAGAATAATAAAGTATTAGAGATTAAGCACTTATTAATAAGAATATTTTTAATAGCACTTTTATTATTTTAAGTATAAAAAGTATTTACTTAAAATTTTTATTTTAATAAATCTTTAATACTTATAAGCCTTAATAAAGGTTATATTAGCTTTGCTATACTAGTTTAATACTACTTTATAATATTTTTACTAATACTATCTTAACTAAGTAATAAAAAAGAAAACTTTAAAAATTATAAGAAAATAGTCTTATAATATTATTAATTAAGTAGTAAAGATAGTAAATAGTATAATAAGTTATAGTATTACTTAGCTACTTACTTTATTATAAGACTAAAGCTTATAAAAAAAGTTTCTTAGCTTTAGTTATAAAGGCCTATTAACTACTTATTAAGTTAAAACTAAAAGTAAGGCTTTTTATATAGCGTATTTCTTATACTTAGTTAGCTTATATTATAAGTATTATTCTTATAGTATAACAAGCAAAATGTAATAGCTAAGTATTACTAAGTCTTTAAATTAAAGTTAATTTAATTATTATTACTCCTTAAAAGTAGTATTGTTATTAATATTATTAGTACTAAAATTAAAAAACTTACTTTATACTTACTAAATATTAATAAGTGTATTAATTATTATATTTTTAAGTATAAAGTTAAATATAAGCACTTTTTTAAAAAGTACTTTATTATTATAATTTAGCTATAAGCTAAAAGCCTTTTTAGCCCGATTTCCCTTAATATTAATATTAGCTTTTTTAGCTAAAAGAGAGTTAAGAGCTTAAAAAAAACTTAAATCGCGATTAAGACGCTTAAAAAGTAAGCCCTTTAAAAGCTAACGCTATATTTAATATAAGAAATTAGCGTACTTTATAATTTAGCGCGGTTTTAGAGTATAAAGTATATTAGTAATAATAAAAAGGCATTGAATATATATTAAATAAGAAGTAAAAAAAACAACCTTATATATTTAATACTATATTTAACTATATATAACTATTAACTATAAATATTATTATATATATTAAATACTATATTTAAATATATATAACTATTAATTATCAATATTATTATATTTTAACTTTATATACTTATATTATAATACTTAATAGAAATATAGTTATAACTTTTTATTATAAAATCCTTTATAAATAGTATACTAAATATACTTTTAATTAAATAGCTAAAAGTATTTATTTTAAAAAAGTAATAATTATAAAAATAGTATTAATAGTATAAGTAAACTAAGTATAAAGAATATACTAAGTTAAGAAACTTTATTATTAGTTTTAACTTAATAAGTAGTTAAGAAGCCTTTATAATTAAAGCTAAAAGACTTTTATTTTTATAAGCTTTAAGCTTATAATAAAGTAAGTAGCTAAGTAATATTATAACTTATTATATTATTTATTACCTTTACTACTTAATTAAAAGAATTATATAACTATCCTTTTATAGCTTTTAAAAGATTTTATAAACCTACTAGTAGCTTTTATTTCCTATAAGTAAGCTAGCTTAAACTTAGTCTTACTTAAGTATAATAATAACTTATTAAAAATAAGGCCTTTAGCCTTAGTTTAGTTTTTAACTAGGATAATAAAAACTTTTACTAAATAACTAGTAGTTTTTATAATAATAACGCGGCGCGGTATTAATATAATAACTTAAGAAGAGCCTTTTTTAAAACATAATAAACATTGAATCACTTTTAGCTTACCTAAAAGCTAGTAAGATTTTATAGCTTACAAAGCTTTATAGTAGCTTAACTAAAGTAATACTTTAAAATATACTTTAGGAAATAATAAAATAATATAAAAGATTTACTAACTAATAATAATTAAGAAATATATTAATTAATTACTATAAAGTTAGTTTAAGGTTAACATTATTATTATATAGCGGGTTTTTAGTAGTTTAAGTTTATTAAAAAATAAACCTATTTATAGCTAGTGCCCGTCCTTTTTTATAAATAGTTATAAAAGCTAATATAGTAAGACTTTTATTAAAAAAGCAGTAGAGGTTTTTTTTAAGTACCTTAGTTTCCTTTTCTATAAAGGCTAAGCAATAGCTTAAAAACTTAAATAAAGTCTTTCGTTTAAGCTTAATATTAATATATATAAGTTTTTAATAGTACCTTTACTTATATATATAGATTTCCTTTTTTTAATAAGTATATATAAGAAAAGGCTCTTAATATAATGTTTTCTTTTAGTTATCTTTAATTTATATTATCTTAAGCGTATAGTTTTATATATAATTAATAGATTTTTCTATTTATTATAGCTTTTTATTAATACTTAATATAATACTTACTTCTTAAATATCTTTAAGCTAAAACTATAAGCGGGGGTTTTATTTTGCTTTTAATAAAGTTAATAGTTTCTTACTAATATTAAATTTTATAATATACTTAAAACGCCTTATTAATCGCTTTTACTTTTGCGAATAGCACTATAAAAGCATAGTATATTTCTTTCTTATAAGTATTTATTATAAAATCAAACGCTAAACTTATTACAGCTTAAAGTATCTTATAATAAGAGAAAGCACTAGTATATAACTAAGAAAAATAAAGTAAATCTCTTAAAAGTTATAAGATACTCTTACTATATTATATAAGTAATTCTTTAATATTACACTACTAAGATATTACTTAAGTAATCTTAGAAGTTACTATATAAAAGCATAGTATAAAATAAAATATAAAAGAATTATAAAAAAGGCTTTTAGTATTATTTTCTAAGAAATATACTAAGAAAAGGCTAAGAGAGCATATTAAAGTTATAAAGAATTCTTATAAAAAATTGTAGTATAAATAGGTAGTATGTTTCTTAACTAAGAAAAAATAAGGAATTATTTTACTTATTAGTTAATAGTTAAATCTATTTTATATTAAAGTTTACTTTTTATAAATAGTACTTAGCTTATTTTTAATTAATTAGTCTTATTTATAACTTCTTTTTAAGCTTAATAATAATATATAATAATTATTATTTTAATTAACTTATAGCTTACTAATAACATAATAAATACTATAAAGCACTAAAACGCTAAAACCTTCCCCCCCCCTTACTACCTTACCTAGCTTATAAAGCCCTTATTAAACCTACCTTAAGCTAACGCTTTAGCTAGCTTCCTTTTATTTCCCCCTCTTAATACTACCCCTTTACCTTATTTAATATCTAAGCTTATTATTATCGTCCCTAGCGCCGCGTTAGGTACGACTAAGAGTAACCGCGGCCTTTTTAGTCTTAAGAGTGCTATAAGAGCACCCCGCCTAGCTATAACTATAAGTTAAAGTAACTAGCGCCCTCCCCCTTCCGCGCTTATAGCGACTTAAGGTCGCGGCGGGAGTAAATAAAAAGGATATCGCTTTATTAATAGCCCGCTAAAGCCTTTACTTTAAGGCCTACGGGGTTCCCGCTATAAGCATTAAGGGCGGTATAAGCCTAAGCTAGGTAAGGCGACTTAAGTAATACTTAGTTAACTAAGCGGAGTTAAGTATTATAAGAAAATTAAGGGGGAAAAACCCGGCTTTATTATAAGCAAAAAACTAAAAGTACTTAAGGTTTAATCTAAGGTCTTTAGTATCCCCCTCCTTACTAGCTAAGTTAAGTATAAAAGTAGCGCGAATACGCTTTAAGGCGGTAGCCGCGAGACTATTAGCCTTAAAGGCACTGCCCTTAAAGAAACTATAAGCTTACTTTAGCATAGCTAAGGGGATATCGCGGCCTATAAAGAGGCTAGGGGTAAGTAAGATAAAGGACGGAGTAAGGTTATTATTATTATTGCTTCTGCCGCTGCTATTTAAGTTAAAAACGATAAGGATAGCGTTAAAACTAAATAAAAGGCTACCCTTATCCTTAAAGACCTTAGATTCGGCCTTATTATTATTATCTTTATCTTTTTCTTTTTTTAGTTCGTTATTACTAATATTAAGCTTAGGCTCCTTTAAGTTAAATATATCTTTAGCCTTAATAGCTTTTCCCTTATATTTACCTTTAAGCGCCCTTTTATACTTAAGCTTTTAGGTAAAAGCGGCGCGCTCTTAAGCGTAGGCCTTAGCAAGAGCCTTAGCTTAAGCCTTCTTCTTAGCTTTAGCCTTAGCTTTAAAGTCCTTTAAAATAATAAAGACCTTAAGTAGCAAGGGCTTAAGCGGAGCGAAGGCAGTATAAGTATATATAAAGTCTAAGTTAAGTAAACGACCCTTAAAGGCAATATCCCGGCCTTTATAGCCGCTAAAGCTAAGGTAGTTAGCTACTATAAATAGTATATTTATTACGGAACGTAAGATATAAGCGCTCCGGCCACTCGTATATCGGTATATAAGATACAAGCATATAGACGATAATTAACGTCCTAACCCCTAACTAAGGCCGGGGCGAGACCTTTTAGCAGTGCGGTATTATCGCACTA